>CM068313.1:56078480-56175980 GCA_034766995.1 Acanthacorydalis orientalis
GAATAGAATTATTTAAGTATGAGAAATGCTCATAATATTTTATTAAATATAACAATTAGATCTTCTTAATTTATAATATTTAATATGGCACTAGATTCAGTTAGTTATTTGGGGATTTAAGGCGCTTCTATAGCTAAGGTTATTAGCGCATGCCTAGATTTAGTCTTAGTCAAAACCTTATTTAACAAATTTAATAAGAATGATTAGATGTTACACTAGGCATTACTAACTAGTTGAAATATTTTGAAAAAAAGTATGTCTATCTCCTTTAATATAGTGTGTGTGTTTTATTTACAGTACATAGGGAATATGGAACAGTACATAATTGTTCCATACTCATGCAGGTATATACATATCTAATAAGGAGTAAAAACAATTTATCATTTATATATATATATATATATATACACGAGGTCAGACAATTAAGTAATGCGACCGATTTTTTTTCTCGGCCTGTGGTAACACTGCGAACCTGTAACTCTGCCACCGTAATAGCAGATCCCTACTCTCTCGATTGACACCTTGACCACCCTCGTACGATCATTTCTTCGCCAGCTGTTTAGTGTTTTGTAACAACGTGCGAGTAGTGCATGTCACGAAAATGGAATGTCTCGAGCAGGTTGAAAGTGATCCTACTCTTCTCGATCGAGTTATTACTGGTGATGAAAGTTGGTTCTTTCAATATGACCCCGAAACTAAACGACAAAGCCAACAGTGGCTGTCCCCTGGAGCACCAAGACCAAAGAAGTCGAGAATGAGCAAGTCCAAAGTGAAAACCATGTTGATTTGCTTCTTCGACAGCAAAGGGGTGGTTCACAAAGAGTTCGTACCACCTGGACAAACCGTAAATCAAGTATTCTACCGCAATGTGCTCGAAAAATTACGAAAAAGGGTGCTCAGAGTGCGTCCAGAGATCGCGAAGACTTGGGTTCTGCATCACGACAATGCTCCCTGTCACAGTGCGTTCAGTGTCTCTCAGTTTTTGGCGTCTAAAGGCATCGCAACGTTACCACAACCGCCCTATTCACCGGACATGTCATCCTGCGACTTTTTCCTCTTCCCCCATATGAAAAAATTCGTCAAAGGTCGACATTTTAACTCCGTTGAAGATATCCAAGAATCTGTGACGAGGGTACTCGGAGAGGTCCCACAAGAAGTGTTCCAGAATTGTTACGAAAACTGGAAAACTCGCTGGAATAAGTGCATAGATGCGGGAGGGGACTACTTTGAAGGGGATCGCAGCGATGTACCTTAATTTTTAAATATACTCGATTTTTGAATTTTGTCGGATTACTTAATTGTCTGACCTCGTATATATATATATATATATATATATATATATATATATATATATATATATATATAGTATACATACTCAGTAAATGTCCACTTCGTACCGATGAATAAATAATTCCTGGATTACTATCTACACCACACGCATATATATCATAAAACTAATACAGTTTAACATGAAAATATTCACTTGGCCGTTATAAAAAAATATTATTTAGACAACAATGAATATATAATGAAAGCAACGCGCTCGACAGAGTAGAAAATATGACCCATAAAGGTGAAATCGTTTGCCCACGGGATTATAAACATGCACACGATGTTATATAAAACAATTTAACTTTTTTGTGCGCCGCCCGTGTGTACTGCATCGACTGTTGTAAAACAAATTGTGCGATGATGAAGTTTTTCTTTTTTTAATATTATTTGTTTATGTGTTTCCATTCCGTCGCGATTCTGAAATAAAATGGCGTGTAATGGAAATGTTTCAAATTTAAAATTCAACAGGTGCGACATTTACAAAAAAATATCTTTATATATATACATATCGAACTTAAAATCGAAATGACGGACGACATTAAAGTAATTATAAAAGGTGTACCGAAAAACAATGTCAAATGGAAAATTAATGCATTCGTTTCATGCAATCAGAGTTGATGCATAATTAATTAGATTCGTTTTCATTGATTTTCCAACGAAATATAGACTTCTAAGAGTCGCAGTTAAAGCTTTTTATACAGTCTGTATAAAAAAATATAAAAATAAAATCTAAAACATGCAAAAATTAAATTTATATTAACCCTTAATGGTCGAAAGGCCCCGTTACAGGGACATCACACTTATTCCATAAAAAACTAAAGGCTTTAATACGGAGACATGTAAAGAATTTAGTTTTCATTTCATTTACTTATCATTGCTGTAGTTTTTTTTGATCAAATATTCCAACTTATTACATTAGACAGTTAGTGGATCATGCACTGATAAGAAATATTTACAGTTATATAACGTTCTAAGACATGAATATTGTGGCATTTGCACAACAGTTTCGTCGCAATGATATTCAGTGTAGTTTTGTTATTTAGAAGGTTACAACGTGTAAATATTATATATTTGTGATTTACAAATTTTGAGTATTTTCAATATTACAGGTGTTAATTTATTTTTATAAAATAAATATGCATAATCACATTTTCAAATTCTAAATCATGGAGGAAATACATAAAGACATTGATTATGAAATTAACAGCAGTGAAGAGGAGTGAGTGTTTGATTAAAAAAACACAGATATGAAAAATGTTTTTGATGAATATTTTGACTTATTGTGCTTTACAAGCTTTCACCTAATTTTCTGTCTTCTTATGGGTAAGTATTACAAAAAAATCTCTCGAATGAATGTTAAAAAAACGCATCAGCGCGCGTTTTTTAAATCTTTTCAATAAAACGTATGAAATTCAGTATTTATTTTCACATGCCTGCGTTTATTTAACGCGCGGTAAAAAATATAGAACTTGATCCATTTTTAACGCCGAGCGTTTTCCGTCGAGATAAATAGAACATATGGAAGAAGGTATTTTCATTCGCATAGGCGTTTAAAAAGCGTTGAATGACGCCGAATTTGTCAGTCTTGCTTGCACGTTGGTGCTGATTACAAGACAGATTTACAGAACAGATAACGGCAGACAGCGTTTACGAAAATGGCGGTATTTGATACTGAATGTTTTATTTTGGAGGTGGAATCGAGATCTTTGTTATATAACAAAGGTTTACCAAATTATTTAAACAAAATTTTGAGGAAGGACACGTATACGGAAGTAAGATCAAAAATAATCTCAAATTGGGAAAATACCGTAGATAACAATTCTCAATAATTCAAATGTTTCAATTTCCATATTGGAATAGCTAAAAAACATCCGGATACAACCTTCAATCTTCATAAATAGCCGTAAACAGTTATTCAGCAGGTAAACCTTTTCTTTATGAGACTTTGTTAAAGAATAAGGATCGAATCGATATCCCTAACTTCAATTGTCTTGTTCAATATAAACGTCCAGCTGTTCGATCTGGATGAGTGGCGATTTATTACAAATCTAGTGACACAGCAAATGTGACTACCCACATGGATTGCAATTTTCAACAAATACAGTCGATAGGAGTAACAAAAACAGACGTTGGACATATATGTGCTGCTCAATGTGTTGCGGAAAATGGAATGGTCACCTTGATGATCGCCATCTATATTTTACCAAATCAGAAAATCGAAGACATCAACAAATCCATACACAGTACTTTCTTAATCTATATTGTCGAGAGAGCAAATCTAGTTAATGTCAATTATAACAAAATGCCGATGATTTTGAGCGGAGACTTTAACGTCAACTTTTCTTCTGATTCTTCCCTGCCATTAACTGAATTTCTCCGTGCAGAATTGAATTTAAATATTGTACATAACCCTAATGAAGCAACTATGAGAACAGGAACTACAATCGATGCAGTATTCTAGAAATTTGTCGATAAATTTGAGTCGAACCTTTTTATATCATATTTTAGTTATCATAAACCGATTCTCATTTTAAGAATACAAACAAATTGAATCAGAATAAAATTATGTTTTTAACTATAACATGTGTTTTTTATATTATTAAACATTAATTTATATCAATGCACTCTTCCCTATTTAATTATACAATGTTTTATTTATATTACTGAACCTGTAATTTACAGCAAACCTCCCTTCCATACATCAACATAAAAATGCTGAAGTTTCACTTCTGTCATGTGTACATGAGCACACACACCCGTTTTTTTATAACTAATGTTTTATGAATGTATTTTTTAATCAGACCTTGTAATCTTAAAAACATATATTATTACACTTTTTAATACGAACAAGTTTTTTTTGTTAAAAAATATCGCTGAAATCCTCGGAGGTCATATCGTTTCAGTGCTCTAGATACTTATTTTATGGAAAAAAAATAAGTTAAAAAATCAGAAAAAAATTAAAATCATGCTCATTTAGCTCCGTTTGCACTAGACTCACTTAGCTCCACATGCATGTTTGAACTTAAATTCTAACAAAAATATATCCACAAACAGTTGTAAATAATTAAAAATTTCCATGAGAACAAAAATTCACTTCTGCACTGCTGAAACACTCAAAGTGTAATAAAATCGGAACTATCATACCAAACTCTATTAAACTGCGTTGGTCACCTGAAGACATTAATAGAAACACCGAGTACTAAAGGCGAGTTCATAAAATTTTTTTGCCAGGGTCAAAAATCAAAGAATCACTTACGTCCGGTCTCCCCTACATAACTCTGGAACTAATTATCCTATTGACTTAAAATTTCGTATACACTCTTCAATCAAGTGTCTGTACTGCATAAACTACTATGGTATATATATATATATATAAACATATATATATATATATATATATATATATATATATATATATATATATTTACTATTTCTATTTTTAACCATAAAAAATTTCCTTTAAAAATTCTCTTTTTTTTCTTCTATATGCCGCCATTTCCTCGATAATGATTTTTTAATGCTCACAGTTAGTGAAATTAAATAATCTTTATCGATTATAAAAATCATTGTTTTTTTGTTCTAGCTTAATTTGCCTGGGAGATTTCCACACCGGCGTGGAACTATAGGGATTTTATCTACTATATTTGCTTACGGATACCATCGCAAAGATTCAACACATCAAAAAATAGATGTAATTTTTTTTTAAAAAAAAACAGAGAAATGTTAAAGTCGTCAAAGAGTTTATTTTATCTTTTACTTAAAAAAATTGTTGAAAAATGTCCAATTTTCCGTGCTCTAGACCGAGGAGTACCTTTAGTGGATCATTAATAAATTGTTGTTTCTTTACAAGAAAAATAAAACGTTTAAGTAGGAAAATAATTCGAAATTGAATTAAAAATACTAAAAATGATTTCTGAATAAATAAGTATAATTCGAGTAATTAGTTGTACCGAATTGTACCTGTATTGTATAATGCGCATTATTATTTTTATATATTTATTAGAGTTCATACAAAAACAGAACATAATACGAATGTGATTTATTATAGCATGTATACACTTAATTGAAGATAAAATATAGATACAGAGATACAAACGAGGGCGATCAATGTTGAATGGGCAATTTAAAGGAAGATTAATTTTTACTGAAATATTCGTTTTTAAATGACTCGTCCGTTTGAATACACTGAAAATGGCATATAATATAGACACACAATATACAATTTTTATATCGGCACAAGAAGATTTAACAAAGATAAGCTAGAAAATTCGTACGCTGGCAATGTATCTGTATACATTTATGTGAATATTTCGATGACACAAAAGAAATCTTGGAAAAGTTTCCTGCATCGTAAAGACGATTTGTTTGTATTGAGTGTCTGAAAAATTAGAACGGTCTGAAAAAATGTATGTTTTCACATAAAATCGTCTTTTGAAATATATTAAATTTCATACAGCTACTGATACTAAGCTATTTGCTAGTCTTCTTCATCCATCATTCTTTTGTCGAATGAATTTTGAAAGAACATCTTAATTATTATATACTGTATTGAATTTTTATTACAAATTTGTATACAAATGTTAACATTGATTTGTGCTATTTCATATTTGAGATATAATTACAATTTATTAGATGGATTATTTTATGATCTTTGATATATTGTGCATTGAAAGAATTATCTAATTTGAAAACCTAAATAGCTAAGCTAGATGTTAGAAATGTGATTAGTTAAAGAAAAAAACTATTCGACGTATCAAATTTAGATACTAACTGTTATGTTTAAAAATTAATTCAGTGCCTATAAATTGAATACATTTATATATATATATATATATATATATATATATATATATATTTGTATATATATATATATATATATATATATATATATTTGTATATATATATATATGTATTTGTATATATATTTGTATATATATATATATATATATGTATGTGTATATATATATATATATATATTTGTATATATATATATATATATATATTTGTATATATATATATATTTGTATATATATATATATATTTGTATATATATATATATATATATATATATATATATATATATGTATTTGTATATATATATATATTTGTATATATATATATATATATATATGTATGTATGTATTATTAACACCAGTTAAAATTTTTATGATTTTCTGAAATGAAATGAATTTTTATTTTGAAAAATATGAACAAATTAAGAACGGCCAGTAGCATGTTGAAACGAATGGAATAAAACACACCCATATAGAAAATTTATGGGGAATATGTACTCCGGAAAAATTTAACATTAACATAATCAGTTCTGTATGGGTTATTATAGTAGGGGAGACCGAGGCAATCCGTTCACTTTTTCGTTACAGATTTTCAATAACAAAATACATACTTTTCATGAATTGAGTTAAATCTTTGGAAAGGTGATCCCTTTGTTATAATATGTGGAACATTTTTGTAGTCCAAGTCGCTTTGTTTAAACGTTATTTAGTAAAGTCTCAAAATGTGCAAATATTGAAATCTTAAAAATTCCGGGGTAAATCCGTCTAATCATTTTCTAAGTATTTTTTAATGAAAATAATTAATTCACGTTATGAAAAATCATTTTAGACATTTTATTAATAATTTTTAAATAATAAAAACGTACAAAGCATTTCATTAAAGTTTTCTAATTACAAAATACATATCAAAACTTAATCTGTATCCTTATCATTTTTGTTGCTCATGCAGTTTATACACATAAAATATCTGTTTGATGTGCAAACACGCTTGTCATGTGCTTTACTGTTATACGAAAGATATTCTTGCATTAGACCTCTTTTCCCTATCTCTTCGTAGCAAATGTGAGAGTACATGTCATCGCAGTCCTCTTCAGAATATGACCAATCAAGACTCTTTCGTTTTGTTTTTCGCACTCAGCACATCGAAATCTGCTGTACCAAACTTTGTGCATTTTACTTTGGTCGCCCTCTTTTTTTAGTGTTGTTGCGATGGTCGATTTCACAGCTTTCTTCCTCTTGAAGTTGGAGTTTGATCTTCTGAAGTTGTTGTTGTTCTTGGGCATCTGATTCGTTTGTTGTTTACAATATTCTTACAAACTTTTTAATTTTTAACTATGCTGTCTACTATCTTACAAGATAATTTTAATTTTTTTTGGTATTAACGGTTACTTTGTCCCAACTTGTGTTGAGAGATTATCAAGCACTAAGTTTTTATCGAATGTTCCTTTACTTTAGCCACTTTAATATAAAATCAAATGCCAAATTCCATAATCTTCAAATATTTTAAACGCTGTACTTATATGGATGTTATTACTTTATCTTAACAAGCTCGAATGACTGTAAGCTACATAGAAAAACCGAGAAATACTTCATCTAACACAATCTATAATAATACATTAATTACCTAGAAAAACCTAGAAAACATCTTTTCTCTACTTCATCGATGAAATGTCTATGAAATTCCTTTTTATGAAAAGTCTTGCCTTATTCAATTTCCTATGTTCTTAGTAATACACTTATAATTTAAACAACAGAAAGTACTCAACAGGCAATAATTAAGTACATTAATAAGATACATAACTAAGTTGAATAGAATTATCACAATTTATTTGGGTGCTTAAATACTTATGAGCGGTTATATATATATATATATATATATATATATATATATATATATCGCCTCTCCCTCTCTTTCTATATATATATATATATATATATATATATATAGAAAGAGAGAGAGAGACTACTGGATTATTACAAAGTATGCTTCAAGATATTTCAACAAGTTGTTATTTAAATAAAAAGTATTTGAATTTTTATTTGTCGGATAGATTGATGTAACTTCGATATTGTATACAACCTTAAATCCTTCTTAAATAATAGAAATAGAATATATAAAACAACTATTATTTAATAAAAACTAAAAAACATAACCAATTTAGTACGTTCCGTGAATTTAAACTGGAACCAAATGAATGATCAAATGTTTGAAACTGAACGCAGATAAAATGGAATTGAAGTTTTAATTAGCATTACGCGCGTATCAAACTCCGTAAAAGACGTGCACACACCTTTTCGTTTTGAGAAGGAATTCATACGGGCAATGAAATCAGCTTTGCTCTTTATCACATAGCTCGATGCGCCACTTCTGGAAACGGGATATCTTTTGAGACGCGAATAAGTAATTTTTATCTCGGCACGACAGGCAGACAGACAGATATTTGCCTTTAACGCGTCTACTGTGCTTCATCAAACAATTTTAATTTCATTGTACATTCGAAACTTGTTATAGAGGTGTTTCAAAAGTTACTATCTATTTCAGTGACGTTCGTTATTTGTTTAATAAATTATATACTGGCATAAAGATATGTGCTTCAGGTGCAAATTTGTGTATTTGAAAAAAAGGTAACTGATATATCGAATTTTGTACAATTTATAAAACGACCTTCTACACATGTGGAAATGTGCACCATGACAGCAGAAATGGACGCCCAAACATCTCTGGGAAAAGTATCGAATTGGTTCGAGAAGCATCTGCAATTAAAGACACTTTAACTCAGCACTACAATTAAATATGTGAAATTATCGACTCATAGGGTATCTAACATGTTAAATATTCCACGCGCAACAATTCACTGAATTCTACGATGTGATATTTTTAAAAAAATATACCACATTCAGCTGTTTCACAACTTACAAGAAGAAGTTTATCGCAGCAATGTGCGTTGATTTTATTGATCAAACTGGAAGTACCAACTTAAACGACAACATTTTATTCAGTGATCAAACGACCTTCCACATATGTGGAAAGTTTAATCGACATAATTGTCGATTTTGGGTGGACGAAAAACCTACTAATTTTCTTGAACGGGAACGAGACACACCGAAAGTGAATGTTTTGCTTGGTTGGACTCAGTCAAAAGTGAATGAAAATTTCTTCTTTCCAGAGGCTACGGTTATAGAAAGGGTGTATCTTGACATCCTTGAACAATTCCTCGAACGTCAACTTCTTACAGATGGCATTCTTGGCATAGTATTTTTTCAACAGGATGGAATACAATGCTGTTATGCATTAAGTGTAAGTGATTATTTTGAAAGATGCTTCCCAGGTCAATGGATTGGTAGTCAGGGAGGAACATGACGATGGGCAGTACCTTCATCGAATTTAACATCATTACATTTAAGATAGAGATATGGAATAGAATTTGGCATTTCCAGTATCTTGGAAAGAAGCTCGTATGGCTGGGAAAAATTGGTTAAAAGCATTTTTCAAAGAAAATACAACAATCTACATACAGAGTCATGTCTCGTCGAGCTGGGTCCACTGATGCAAACGAGGTCGTCCAACCGAGCGGGTCCAGTGGTTTAAATGATATTGTCATAGCGGAATTCGATGTGGACGAATTAGGTGAAGTCTACTTACAGAGTGCGAAGATTATTGCAACCCTGCTTGACACCACCGAATTAAACGCAGCGGGAACTGATTCCACTGACTACGTCGTCAACCTAACACAACCGAGTCCGCCGTAGCTGAGCCTTCCATCGCCGTGTCTGTTCCTGTGACTATTGGAACGCATCGTCTTTCTTTCGAAAAACCGACCGATTTTAAATCGACGCTCGAAAGTATTTGAGCATACCCGAAGGTCGGTCCAAGAAAGCAGACTCTGAAAGGATGTAAGCGGCGAACAAGAGCCATTCTCACGGACTCACCTGATATAAAGGAACTGGTAACAAATTAGTAGAAGGCAAAGAAAAAGACAAAAAGGGCTCCTACGAAAGCAGTTTCAAAACCCATACCAGCAGTAGCTTGCAGGAAGAGAGAACGACCGAAAAAAACAGTAGTTTGCAGTTATCTGATTCTGAATACCTTTTTCATGCCTTAATTTAGAAAAAAGTTTCATATAATACATGCAAACTATAGAAAAAGGGCTAAATAAAATGCATTAAATATTTTTCGTAATAAAAAAGTTTTATTTTTAAACAATTTTTAATATAGGGATTCACTTAGCCTCGGGAGGAACTTCTCTTAGCCCCGGAAATTTGACATGTCAAGTTTTGCACGTCTTTATTTTTTCTTAAATAACGAAAAAAATACAAAATTAATATTAAAACTGCCTACACATTTTCG
The DNA here is from genome assembly GCA_034766995.1 of Acanthacorydalis orientalis. NCBI lineage: Eukaryota > Metazoa > Arthropoda > Insecta > Megaloptera > Corydalidae > Acanthacorydalis > Acanthacorydalis orientalis. The sequence goes on from CM068313.1 coordinate 56,088,954, forward strand.
TAGATAAGGGTTTACCTTTGTAATAGCATAGTTTATTTTGAGAAACACATTTACTTTGTTAATGAAAAACGATTTTTTTAAAAAAAAATGGTACACCTTGCCTCGGTCTCCCTATACCAGAAGGTTGAAAAGCCTCATTTCAAGAAAAACGCGTTTAAAATTCTCCCAACGGGGCATAATTAGATCTTCTGATACCTTTTTCAGTTGCTGTCATGACTTTAGCAGATGTGCACCGTGCGTTCGTTATCGAATTATTTATCGACAATAACGAATCTGTGATTAAGACGCAGATAGCTTTTCGAATCCACTTCGCGCTCAATCGAAATGTTGTTCCGGATTAAAAAACCATATTGCTATAGGTTGCAAATTTCAAGGTCACAAGTTCAAAAACAAGGTCGCTTACATCAGACCTCAATATTATAGAGAACCTACGGGGATTGTTGATAAGAAACATTTATAGGAGTGAGAACCAAACTAAGAATTTATTAGTGCCATTTTGACAGCTTTGGATTGAAAATACTATTAAATTAATTTAAAAAAGATATATGATTCACTTTCAAATATAATTTTTAATTAATTAATGTTAGCGAAAAACATACTCATTATTAAATAACACACTTTATTATGAAAATTATTGTGTTCGCATAACCTCACTAAACAGTATTGTGAGGTTATGCCAAGTGTATGGCCAAGATATAGCGGGTTTTAAATGATAAGGTTGTCATTTCAAAACCATTCAACGACGAGATAATATTTTAATATAAAACAGAGTTATGATGATTCAATTTAAAGGCATTGAATCAATTTTCACACCTTATATTAGGTTGGTGCATAAATAATTACGATTTTTACGTATAGAGTATAAAGATACATATATTAATTAAAAGGTATATTTATGAATGAAAATAAAGATCATTGGCCTGCACACATTTCTCCCAACGGGAAATAAGTTTGTTTATTCCTACAAGATAGAATTCTGGAGTCCTGCAATTAATGAATTCATCGAAAGCGCGTTGAGCTGATGCTTGATCTTTGAAAACATTCTATCCTGAGAAATTACTCAAATGTTTAAATAAATGATAATCTGTCTGAGACAGGTCCGGGGAATAAGGTGGGTGAGGCAAGGTTTCATAACCCGGTTGATTTAATTTTTTTAAAGTCATTTGTGAGACGTGCGGACGGGCGTTGTCATGAAAAAGAATTAGTCCCCTCTTCGATTGACTAATACTGGCCGTAAAAGTCCAACTTCTCATTCATTTTTTGATTTCTGACAATGTTTTTCTGCTGTTATTATTTATCAGGATTTAAAAAGTTGTAGTGAATGATGTTACTTCCCGACCACCAGACAATGACCATAATCTTTTTTGCATGAAGTTTTGGGTTAGGAAACTGTTTTGGTGCTTCTCCTCAATCTAGCCACTGTGATGAACGTTTTAGATTTTTGTAGAGAATCCACTTTTCGTCAAATGTGACAATGCAATTAAAAAAGGATCATTTTTGGTATGCAAAAGAAGCGCAGAGCAGAATTCGTATCGCAAAATCGATTGATGTACGTATAGTCCATATGGTACCAGCTTCTTTGTTTTTCTAATTGGGTTCAAACATCGAACAACTATTGAATGATCAACACTGTGTTGTTCTGACACCTCTCGATCTGTTTTACCAGGGTCTGCTTCGTGGGTCTGCGGGTCTGAATAATGTCCACGACCCTCCTCTTCATGAAGGCTTTCGTTTCCATTTCAAAATTTTTAGAACCAGTGTTAAGCTTCATGTCGACTAATTGACTCTTCACCAAAAACAAATTGATATTTCGATCAATTTCTGTTACTTTACGTTCCAATTTAAACTCATACAACACAATCACGCAAATATTATTGGCTGTTGGAATTAATTCGTAGCGTTTTCTTCATGAAAAAAGATCATTTATTTTAAATGAATTTGAAAAAAACATATCATTCAAAGTATTGTCCATCGTTATCCATTACTTTTTCCCATCTTTCGGGTAGGAGACGAATACCACGTCGGAAGAACGCCTCGTCTCTAGATACAATCCACGAATCGACCCATTTTTTGCAATCTTCATAAGAAGTGAGCTTCTTCCCAGACAGGTCATGACTCATCGATTGAAATAAGTGGTAATCAGAAGGAGAAATATTTGGAGAATACGGTGGGTAGAACTTCCCATTTGAGCATTTTTCGATGTGAGGACGAGCATTGTCGTGTCTTTCAAAGTATTCCGACCGTTCTTCCTTCAATACAAGGCTCTAGCGCATCAATTGTAGTCGATAGTGATCCCCAGTGATGGTTTCATTCGGTTTGAGCAGCTCATAGTAGGTCACACCCTTATGATCTCACCAAATACAGAGCATGAGCTTGGATCCATGGATATTTGGCTTCGCCGCTGGTTTCGATGGTTGGCCGGGCTTAACCAATGACTTTCTGCGCTTGATATTGTTGTAATTGATCCACCTTTCATCGTCCGTGACAATTCGATACAAAAATCTTTTCCTTTTCTCCTGTTCAAACAGCAGTTCACAGGTAGAAAAACGCCTTTCAACGTCCCTCCGTTTCAATTCGTATGGGACCCAATTTCCTTGCTTTTGGATAATTACCATGGCTTTAAGGCATTTTTCTACCGTTGACAAGTCAACTTCCAACGATTGTGACAATTCTTGAAGTGTTCAATATGAGTTTTCATTAAGTAATGCCTCCAATTCTTCATCGTCGAAATTTTTCGGCTGTCCAGGTCGTTCCTTGTCTTCCAAGTCGAAATCACAACTTTTAAAACGTGCAAACCACTTCCGACACGTTTGCTCAACTAGAGCATGATCACCATAAACTTCCACTAAAATACGATGATATTCGGCAGCACTTTTTTCATGTTAAAGTAATGAAGTAAAACTCCCCACAAAAACAATTTATCCGGCACGAAATTCGACATTTTCGATAAAGTACAAAGTGTTGTTATTTAAGCTTCAACCAAATGACATATACTGAAACTGACGCCTAAGGACAGCTGTTTTACGGGGAATATTTGGTTAAAGGGAACGATGGAAGAATGTACTACCTACGCCATTTCTTGTAAAACGCTACGAATTAATTCCAACACCCAATATTATTTTCCATGACTGATTTAAGAATGAAGAATACTAATATATTTATATATTTCATTTTATACTCGTATAATGATGTATTACATGACTATAACAAAAGATAACTGTGACTAGAAAAATCGGCGCCAAACATAAAATGATAACCGCAATTCTTTTTGCCCTAACCTAATATTGTTCTAACGATTCTGTAAACATTTCGATTTGGAATCAAAACCGATTTCAAATCAATGTACCTTATTTAAAAATATATGAGTTATTCTGCAACCAACATTTTAGTTGTGAACTTTAAGCTCTACTACCGATCAATAATTGTATTACGGGTAGAAAGTAGTAAAGTTTATACAGTTAGATTCGTCTTTATTGCTGAAACCAAACTATTATTTACTCAGATCTTAATAGAGTTTCAAGTAATGAAATTATAATAATAAATGTTTGTAATAACTTCCATTTAGACGATAATAACATTACTTGAATTATATTTAAATAGTAATTATTTAAAGAAACTAAAGAAGAATAAAATAGATAGTCGCATAAAGGTCCATTAACAAATTGAAATATATATATATATATATATATATATATATATATATATATATATATAAACACCACAAAGTAATTCAATATTGCACATACACGTTTCTCATTTTAAATGGTCATTGACTTTTATAGCCACATTGCAGTATAAAATTCCAAACAGTTTTCTTTATAAGGTGAATACATACTCATATTTCACCATTTGTAAAGTCACGCATTTGATAAACAACCTGTACACACATACGAAGGTCAAAGAATATTTAATAACAAGTATGAAGTGTAATACTCTGTGATGATCATTTATTTCGTGCTATTTTGTAACCGTTCTGTTTCATAAACTCTGTGTTCGGATTAGTTAAAAATTTCATAGTAATCTTGTAGAAAATGTCATATAATTTAAATGTAATTTGTTTCATATTTGTGCACCTGAAGTATTTGAAGTTGTTTGTTCTTTGTCGCTGAGATCGCTATTTGATTTTTTTTCTCTACTGGTTTTGGCTTAAGATAAATATTCTAGTAAGTATTCGTCTGAAGGTGTCGAAGGATGAAGCCGGTAATGGAAAAAATTCAAAAATGATCTCAAGGAGAGAAACCTAACTTGAAATATTAGATTGTTAGAAAAATAATTGTAGTTTATGATATTTAAATTCATATAGATTTTTCTCATGTACTAATTACCCACTTAAGCGTTTATGTGGAGTATGCTTATCATGAAAAGATGGTATTTTTTTTGTTTAATGTCGAGTATACTCGTTATGCAGAAAAAAATCTCTTGCTAGTTATTGTAAAATTTAGATAATATATATTAAGATGTACCATGAAATTGGAGAATTTGTAGGTGAGAATTAAACCGCAATATTTTTAATAAAACAAAATATATTTAATAGAAATAAGCTCCATCAGCTTCAATTGCCTTTCGCCAACGAGAAATTAGATTGTTTATCTTATTTTTATCAAAGTCGACATTTTTAGAGCTTATAAAGTCTTCGAATTCTCGAATCACTTCTGTTTGGTGACGGAATTTTTTATTGCTTAAATAATATTCCAAGTGGTGAAAAAGATGATAGTCTGTCGGTGAAAGATCTGGTGAATAAGGGGGATGCGGTAAATTTTCATAATTTAATGAATTTAATTTAGAAATTGTGATTCAAGATCTGTGTGGTCGAGAATTGTCTTGCAGTAGTATTGGCCCATATCTATTGATTAGCATTGGCTGTTTTGTTTTTAGTTTTTCATTCATATTATCGATTTCGCGACAATATGAATCATACGTAATTGCGTCGCCTGGTTTAAAAAAGAATAATAGATTATTCCTTTATTTGTCCACCACACAGTAATCATAAGTTTTTTGGTGTAATGACGGCTTGGGTCAATGTCCTGGAGCTTCATTTACATTTAATCATTCTCCAGGTCTTTTTCTGTTATCATAGAGAATCCACTTATTATTATAAATAATGATTAGATTTAAAAATGTCGTTTTATAATTTCGAATCATCAATGAAATACACACCTAAGAGTTTTAGTTTCTGACTATCTGTCAATTCGTGCGGCACCCACTTATTCAGCTTTTTCACATTTCCTATTGCAGCGAGATGACGAGAAACAGTCATAACACTAACACTTAAATCACATGCGAGAGCTTGAACTGTTGTATGTAAATTAACTTCGACCATGGCTTTCAAATTTTCTTTGTTCACAATGGCTTTGGGCCTTCCTCGGGGTTCATTATTGAGATTCATATTATTGGAACGAACTTTTTGGAATCATAATTGAAATGTTTTCTGGCTAGTCGATGCTTCTCCGAAAGCTCCATAGATATTTTCACCTGTTACCGCTCCATTGTGTCCCAACTTCAACTCATATAAAAAAGTAGACGCAAATCTTTTGTGCACACCATCCTTTTAAAGGATGTACAAAAAATAAAAATAACAACAATAACTCCGTATTTAAAAACAATTGAAGGGTAAAGTACATTGGTCAATTCCAAATAGCAGAACTTTTAAATATTGCACAGAACCTTTCTCAATCGTGGTCGTCCTCTGATTGACTGAAATTCGGCAACTTGATATGTTACAACCTTATATATACATATTTGTAATTTTTACACATTTTAGAATATTTCTAAGCAGTTTCCTCTTTGTTTCGCGAATCTTACGTCTGCTATCTAGAGAAGGTATTATAGGGTGTAACAGAAAAACTTGTGAAGTAAGTAATGTTTTCATTTATCCTCCCAGATGAGTTTTACTGATAATGATGAAAATATATGTTTACATCCAAGAAAACGGAAAAGAGTTATATCACCTTTAACGTTCTTTGATGAAAGTAGTGATGGGGTTGAAGAAGATAATGAAGAAGTGTTTTTACATACAAGGACTCAGAAAAGAATAATTAATAATTAAAGAATAAGAATAATTAAAGAATAGTAATTTCAACGTCTTCTGATGAAATTTATGATGTGAATGAAGAAGGTAATGGACCCGATAAAGAAAATAAAAATTCAAATGAACAATAGAATATTAAAGAAGGAGAGGGAGCACCATTTAAATTTACTGCTCATACTAGCCCAATTTCACTATTCGTCAAAAATCAATTATGTGTTCTATACGAGAAATTTTTAAGACTATGACTTACTAAACATAATAGTGGAGCAAACTAATTTATATGATGAGCAATATTTGGAAAGTCGCCTAAATTTGAAACAAAATTCAAGATGAAAAGAATGAATGCAAACGAACAGTAATGAAATACAATTTGTGAATTACTTACCAATAAAATTAAAAAATTTTTCAAAGAAACATCCAAAAAAATCTATCATTTGCTTATAATTTAACTCAATCGTACAGCAAGTGCATTTACTGTTTTCGTCGAGTACACTTGTCATCGTCTAGAAATAATGAAGCACACCAGTGCACATTCTCAAAATAAAATAAAACGCTTAACTGGTTAAGGAGACATATTTTAATACTTTATCACCGCCCGTGAATGAAGTGGACACAAACTACTGATCGACCCATTTTTGTACGGATACACTGCACGTATCGGTTCAGTTTCGTCCATCGTGGTATGATATGAACACTATCATGCAGCTGTACAACTTTTACATAAATAAAAATTGGATGGAGTATTCAATATAACTTTCTATAAAAGATTTAAAAAAATTGTAGTAGATTACACCAAGCGCAGATCATCAAACACTAAACAGTCGCCATAATTTACTTTTGGCGAAATTTAGATTTTGCGAAACGTTTCGGGGCTTCATTTTTGTCCAACCATTGTGCAGATCGCTCTCTGTTGTAAAGGATCCACTTTTCGGCAATTTATGTGAGTTTCCTTGACAACCATAAATTTTCATCGTTTTGTTTATAAAAACTTTTTAGTCAGTTAAGCTATTAGTTCTTAGAAAAAAAGTGTATGTGTAGAAAGCCACGCGGTAGAAGTGAAACTTCTGTGCGATGAGTTTAAGAATATTAGAGGGTATAAGAGTAAAGTATTATTATTAATTTTTATGAAGAACTATTTTCTGTTTAATGAAATTAATGACTTTTATTCTGTTCAAATGTCTTCATACTCCAAAAGCGAAATGATGATGGCTTGTGGTAACTAAAATACTAAATGAAAACTTTGGATTGTAAGCTCTCCAGGTATCTTGAAAATACTACATCATTGTATTTCCTGATTTCGTAGTTGATTCATTCTGGTTGTTATCAATCTTCATTTCAAGTTTTTTCTTTCAGAAAAGCGATCCATGTTTGTGCTTCTTGTGCAGAAAAATTAATATTAAAGTTACCACGAAGAACTATAGGAATTTGATTAAAATTCTTATTCAAGAGCGCAACACCGTCAACTGTACATGCCAGCAAAACTCGATGAATGAATCATACGATCTCCTTCACGGTGTTATTCGTATTTAATTTAGACTTCCACATGACAGCATTAAAAATGAATAAAAAAAGTCATGTTATTTTTCATTTTTGCGATTTTTTCTAAGTCTAAGTTAAATCACAATATATATACACCCGTCCCTCAATTTACGCGGAGTATCCGTTCCACGTGGATTCGTTTTACGCGAATGAAAATCGCGTAAATTGAGTCTGTGAGTATAATAGAAAAAATGTTGGAAACAAAATCTAGTAAAGTTGTAGAAACACATATTTATTTCACATAAATTAAAAAAAAATAATGACGTTTTAGAAAACAAAAGTAGATAAATTTTATTCGGTGTCACTATCGCTACTGTAATTCAAAACAATCAACCTTTTCTTTTTAATTGGTACAAACTTATCATCTGCATCGCTTGAAATATTTGTAAGTTCGATATCATTTTTTTTATTAATGTTAATTTTTTCGGATGATTTTTTTCTATCTTTTCTTTTACTAAGTTTTCATAAATTTGATATATAATAAATACAATGAAAAATTATATAAAATGAAATCTATCTGACCGCGTAAAATGAGATCGCGTAAATCAATACCGCGTGTAAAAAGTGCAGCGTAAATAGAGGTATAATTTGACGCGTAAAAAAAAACTCGTGTAAAAAAAGTCTCGCGTAAATTGAGGGACGAGTGTACATAATATGTATGTGAATATATATATATATATATATAGAGAGAGAGAGAGAGAGACAAAGAGAGAGAGAGTTATTTAATTTAGACTTCCACATAAAAGTATTAAAAAATTAGCAAAAATTAAAAAGCAAAAATTAAATGTAATTTTTCATTTTTGCGATTTTTTTAATACTTTCATATGTAAGTCTAATTAAATCACAATATATATAGATATGCTTATATGTTAAGTATATATGTATGTACGAGTATATATGTGTATATATATAGAGAGAGAGAGGGAGAGATATTTAATTTAGACTTCCACATGAAAGTATTAAAAAATTAGAAAAAAAAAAAAAATGTTATTTTTAATTTTTGGGATTTTTTAATATTTTCATGTAGAAGTTTTTATAAAATTACAAAAAATATATACATATATATATATATATATATATATATATATATGTACATATATATAGAGAGAGGAAGAGTTATTCAATTTAGACTTCCACATAAAACTATAAAAAATAGAAAAAAATAAAAAAATCATGTTTTTTTACATTTTTGAGATTTTTTAATACTTTCATTTGGAAGTCTAAATTGAATCAAAATATATATACACATATGTATGTATACATATATATATATATATATATATATATATATATATACATATATGTATATATATATATGTGTGTGTGTGTATATATGTGTGTGCATAGAGAGAGAGAATGATTAAAATTAGACTTCCACATGAAAGTATTAAAAAAATAGTAAAAATTAAAAAAGCATGCTATTTTTCATTTTTGCGATGTTTTTAATACTTTCATGTGGAAGCCTAAATTAAAAAAAGCATATTTATATATATATATATATATATATATATATAGTAAATACAGTTTCATTTTATTTGAGTGGTATTTCTGTGACGTATCTCTTCTGATTACATAATGCAAAAGTACATGAAACACCTGACAGAAGTCTACGGATTGACTACACAGTTATAAGACCTGTTTATATAAAAAATAACTGTAATCTGTTAGTAAATAAATATATGTTTACGACAAATTTATACTATAAAGAAATATTTCTAGATAAATATATCATTTATATAACAATATTACTGTGGAATAAAATTAAACAACTTATTGTGTCTCTTAAACTTTTATAACGAGTACAGTAGAAGTGTTCAAGTGATACAGACGTGTTGATTTCTTTTCTACATTCGAATTTAATAGTGGAAATGAATTTTATGTTATGTTCGAATAAAAATTTAATAGATTTTGTTCGTGAAGTGAATGCCGTTCCGTTGCAATAATAAACGTCGGGATATTTTTTAAGTACTTTTTTTTAATATTGTGTTATATAATGATAATAACATAGACCGCAGGTTTGAAATTATGATTATAGATATTCGTTTACTATTAAAGTTTGCCGATTGATAGTGAATGTACCACTACGGATTCTTTTACTTGACTGCCCGTTTGTGATTTTAACTTCATTGTATCATTTTGAAAGACAATGTTTTTGTGTTGTAATATTGTTTTCGATGAGAACAACCAATATTTGTTTCCGGTGGTATATTAGACATAGTTCATATTTACAATATCATAAAGTAAATATACATGATTACAAACAAGTACATTATTGATATGAATGGGGTGAGTTCATAACTATAGTTTATATATATTTTTTTTACTTTTTTATAATAAAAACGAATTTTTAAGGGAAAACTCACAGCAATTCTATATCAAAATATCCCTCAATTTTTTGTACAACTTTCACAATTGAACAAAAAAATTGTTCAAAAACTATAATATTCGTTTCATAAAATAATAACTATATATCAATATTATTTCTTATATATATATATATATATATATATATATATATATGTTATAATATACAATATATATATATATATATATATATATATATATATATATATATACATGCGTGTGTGTATGTATATTTTAGGATGTACAAATTAATTCAGTACTTTTTTGTAAAAAAAATGTTAATTTATTTAATAAAAAAGGCACCGAATTAATTTTTACATAAATATCTAAAATTGATAATGAAAAATTATCAATCTGTGTTATTTAAAAGAAACTCTAGGTATTCTCTATAATTTTCCATTCAAATTACAGTGAATTTTAGAAATATACGTTAATAATCCGTCTATTTTTGGTGAAATGAGACCAAAAAATACAAACTATAAATAAATGTATCTATTTGTATTCGAGATACACAATGACCTATTACAAAAGTGGTGGGTATTACTTTACTAGTGCTTATTTTTTATAATACAGTTTTAAAATTATAATAGTAATAGTGAATAGTTTAAATAATAAAATAATAGTTAAAATAGTAAAATAGTACAGTAATATATAATAGTATTAGAGAATAATGTGATGTATAGTTTTATCATTTAGATAAAATGACCGAAGTTTCATGAACTATCAAAATACTTTAATAGTTCGTTGGATAATTCTTGAATAATTTACTGGTTTAAAACTAATTTCCGCTTGAAATATAAAAAATTGTTCGTCAATCCGTTGAATTAAACATCAATTAAAAACAGTCTAAAAGTTTTTCAAATTCGAAATTCACATACATATATATTTTGTAATTATGATGAGAGAATATGTATATTCTGTAAATGTGTTTTAAGTGACATATTTGGTAATTGGAGCATAATTTGAATTGAAAAAATCTTTTTCCGACAATCATTTCTGTTAAATTTATTAATATTATTACTTATTCAGACAATGCACTTGAGTGTGAAATAATTTGATTTATATTTAACAAAAACAAATAACTATAGTTATTCATTAACTTTGAATTTTCGCAACCATCACATGTATCTGAAATGATAACAATCCATTAAGTGTACAAATTAATTCAGTGTCATTTTTTTATAAAAAAATGAATGTTTATGGAAAATGAATTGTAATTCAATCCTCAAAATGTCCCTCAATATTTTGTACAACTTTTTTCTATCTATCGGGTGATGGTAATTGACGAATCCTTTGTAGAAAAAAATATAACTGCTTTGAGTCAATGAAGTCATCAATACATTTTCGGATTTCTTCCACTGTTTTAACATTGTTTTGACATTTTATCCGTCATAATAGTTCTCTTAAAGCTGAACAAATTATTCGAACAGTTTCGACAATTTTTTTTTAACTGGAATACGAAAAGAATGCAATATCTGTTATGCTGCTTTTCGGATCCCATCGTTTTACTACTGTTTTGTGAGGTTATGCCAACTGCTTGACCAAGATATATGGTGTTTTTAAATGTTAATATTGACACATAAAAATCCTAAGATGACGAAAAAATATTATCCTTTAAAACAGAGTAATGATTGATTCAGTTTCAAACCATATAATTATGTTTTTACACACACAAACACACACATATATATATATACGAGTATATATATATATATATATATAAGGTTGCTGCAAAAATAATTGCGGTGTTCGTATATCGAGTATAAAGGCACATACCAGTTAAAACTTATGTTTATTAATCAAAATAAAAACTATTGGTCTGCACACATTTCTTCTACCAGGAAACAAGTCTGTTTTTCCCTACAAGATAGAATTCTAGAGTCCTGGAATTAACGAATTCGTCAAAAGCGCCCTGAGCTGATGCTTGATCTTTGAACATCTTCTCTCGTAGGAAATTACTCGAATGTTTAAAAAAATAATAACATGTCTGAGACAGGTCAGGAGAATAAGGACGGTAAGATAAAGTTTCATAAACCAGTTCATTAGTTTTTTAGTCACCAGTGAGACGTGTAGTCGGTCATTGTCATAAAGAAGTTGCCTTCAATTGACTAACGCTACCCATAAACGATGCAACTTCTAATGCATTTTTTCACTGTCCTGATAACATATTTCTGCTATTATTGTTCCATTTAGATTAAGGAAGTTGTAGTGTATGATGCCTTTTGCTGTCCATCAAACAGTAACTATAATTTTTTTCCATGAAGCTTCGGTTTAGGAAACTGGTTTGGCGCTTCTCCTCGGTCAAGTCACAGTCATGAACATTTCTGAATTTGTCGAGAATCCACATCATCACATGTAATAATGAGATTAAAGAATGGATCATTTTTTAAGCAAAATAAGTGCAGAGCAGTCTCGTATCGCTGAATTGCTTGATATTCGTTTAGTTCATACGGCACCTATTTATTTATCTTGGTTGTTTTCTAATTAGGCTCAAATTCGAACAATTGTTGAATGATCAACATTGAGTTCTTCTGCCACCTCTCAAGTTATTTTACGTGGGTTTGCTTCAATAATGTTCCTTAAATCATTATTGTCAATACCTGAATAATCTCCACGACCTTCCTCATCATCGAGACTTTTATTTTCATCACGAAATTTTTGTAGATAGTGTTGATTTGTACATTCACTAATGGCCTCTTTTCCAAAAACAAAATTGATACTTCCAGCAGTTCCTATTGTTTTACGTCCCAATTTAAACTCGTACAACAAAATCGTGCCAATTTTCTTTTTTCATGACTAATTAAAGAGGTTATATCCAATAATACTAAAGAGCGAAAACAATAAACATACGCTGAAATCAGTAGTGCTAATTTCTTGCGTATAATGTGTCACATGACTATAATAAAGATAACGTTAATTAGAATATATATACATATATATAAATATTTATATATATACATATTTACATATATATACATATATATATATATATATATATATATATACACACATATATATATATATACACACACACACATAAATAGGGTCTTTCAGAGAAAATGTGAGACGTGGGACAACCGATATTTTTGAGGCTGTTCAAAATTAAAAACTATGAGGAAGAAAATATAAAATGTTTATGTTTGTTCTATAATAATATTTATTCAAGTATAAAAAATATTAAACAGAAGCTTTTTGCACTTCAGCACAAGCAAATTCAGTTATTATTTCAAAATAATCTATAATACGGGGCTGTCTGGTATAATTTATGTTCAACGTCGCCAGTCCATTTAGTCGGTCTTGACTCGTTGTCGATCGTAGAAAGTTTTAATCCTTTTCAGAATACTAAATGATCTTTCTCCTTCTGTTATATTCGCAGGCATGTTTAAAAAAATTCCAAGCATAATCGTTTTATTAGATAAAATGTTACCGGAATCCTATTTCGATATTTTTTTTGAATATTTCTGTCGGTATAAAATAAAAGATAAGTTTTGCAAGTTTAATTATATAAATTGTTTATTTGTTTGCTACAAAAATCTTTTATGCTTTACATATAAATAATGTATTTTTTTGACAGAACATTAGAGAGCAACAGAATGAGTTAAAAATTTAAATTCCGAAAATTTGAGCCCCTGGGTATCTGCCCCTCTCGACCTTTCCCCTCTGATAGGATGTGCATATATATATATATATATATATATATATATATACACATGTATATACGAGGTCAGACAATTAAGTAATGCGACAAAATTCAAAAATCGAGTATATTTAAAAATTAAGGTACATCTCTGCGATCCCCATCAAAGTAGTCCCCTCCCGCATCTATACACTTATTCCAGCGAGTTTTCCAGTTTTCGTAACAATTCTGGAACACTTCTTGTGGGACCTCTCCGAGTACCCTCGTCACAGATTCTTGGATATCTTCAACGGAGTCAAAATGTCGACCTTTGACGAAGTTTTCCATATGGGGGAATAGGAAAAAGTCGCAGGGTGACATGTCCGGTGAATAGGGCGGTTGTGGTAACGTTGCGATGCCTTTAGACGCCAAAAACTGAGAGACACTGAACGCACTGTGACAGGGAGCATTGTCGTGATGCAGAACCCAAGTCTTCGCGATCTCTGGACGCACTCTGAGCACCCTTTTTCGTAATTTTTCGAGCACATTGCGGTAGAATACTTGATTTACGGTTTGTCCAGGTGGTACGAACTCTTTGTGAACCACCCCTTTGCCGTCGAAGAAGCAAATCAACATGGTTTTCACTTTGGACTTGCTCATTCTCGCCTTCTTTGGCCTTGGTGCTCCAGGGGACAGCCACTGTTGGCTTTGTCGTTTAGTTTCGGGGTCATATTGAAAGAACCAACTTTCATCACCAGTAATAACTCGATCGAGAAGAGTAGGATCACTTTCAACCTGCTCGAGACAATCTTGAGCGATGTTCATTCGGTGGGCTTCGTGACATGCACTACTCGCGCGTTGTTACAAAACACTAAACAGCTGGCGAAGAAATGATCGTACGAGGGTGGTAAAGGTCTCAATCGAGAGAGTAGGGATCTGCTATTACGGTGGCGGAGTTACAGGTTCGCAGTGTTACCACAGGCCGAGAAAAAAAATTGGTCGCATTACTTAATTGTCTGACCTCGTATATATATATATAAAGTTTTTGGTCAAATAATTCAAAGTACCTTAGTTTGCTTACAATTTATTGACTTTTTAAGACTAGCTTTTCAGTACGGCGCGTATAGCCACGTTTATTAAATTTTGGTAAAATTATAAAAAAAATATTGTTCTAAGAAATTAAAGCGTTCTTTATAACGTATCACTTCACATGACTGTTACAGAGACGTTAAACGTGTATGAACAGGCATGAGTTGAGTTTCTTAAATATCCATTTCACCACGTGTTTAAATTGTTTGTTATTGAAATTTAATTTTTTTGTGTTAAGTCGCACTCTGATAGCTCAAATTATAAATTTCTTGTCTAGAGAAATATGTTCAGGAATCCCATTTCGATATTTTTTTAAATAGTTCTGTTCATTTTATGCGCAGTTTAAAATTGTATTGTAAACATATTGCGGCAGCATTAATTCTTCTCCATTTATTTCACTCTCATATTCCTTTAGTAATAATTTTGCCTTCGAAACTATATTCTCCTGGTCTATTTTATTAAATCTCCATAAAACTTTAAAAAAGCAAATAGAAGAAAAAGTCAAGTACTAAAATTACTACAATTTTAATAAAAGATAAAGTAGAAGGTAAAAGTACAACACAGTTAATAATATAATTTATTTATTTGTCATATGTTATAAAACTGTTATATGCACTACATACAAATGATGTAGTTTTTCTAATAAATCAAGTAAAAATTGAGGTCTCTGAAATTGTAATACCCTGGACACCTGCTTTTCTTGATCGCCTCCCCTCTTATAGGATCTGTATGTATACATTTCTGTGCACGCTCTGTATATAAAATTACTTGTACAAAATTATTATTGGTATACAAATTACTTGAAACAACAATCAATAAACTGTTCGTTTTTATTCGTCGTTCACTGTTTTTGTTCTCATTTAAAAAATGTCACATTTCATTAGAATCTGTCTCGAAAAAGTGATCCATTTTAAATTTAATGCTATTTATATAACACGAAACAAGAGCGTCGAAATCGATACTTGTCTTCATTAGCTCAATTATAATTTGATATGTAGCATTGACCATTCTGTCGGTCATGAATTCATTATGGGTGCCATTTGCATAGAGGTCAAAGCTAGTCATCTGTACGTTATTTGATGTCACAGACCTAAAAGCTTTCGATAATGTTTAATGCATTTTATTCAGAGAGACTATGCACGGTTCGTAGACGTATATATTGTACTTTTCGTCGAATGAACGTTTGTTAATTTAATATTCATTTTTGAATGAGATATTCATTTTTCATTTCAATATTTTTTGATTTTCAACTGATTTCCAATAACATTTTTAATTTTCTTATCTTTCCTGTTCATAAATCTGTTTCTTGGTCTTTTTTTATTCCTTTGTTCCCAGTTAATAATTTTTTTTATCTATCGGTTATCTTTTTTTCTTGCAAAATGATCCACCCTTTTCCGTTCCCGACTCTTTACTGTTCTTATTAATCTGTAACTCCTGTCTGTTTTCGTATCTATTCTATTCTTTTCCTCTCTCTATCTGTCCATATATGTGCCGGTGATTATAAAAGTGGTCTGTCATATATTTTTCGTTTAGACATATTTAAACGGTTGAGTTTGAATAAAGTAAAAAATATTTTTGTACTAAATAATAAAATATTTCTGAAAATATTTACTCTTATAAAGTAAAAATATTTTATGATTGTGAAATTTTGTGTGTAGCTTATAAGGAAAAGTGATTTTTAAAGCATCAAATCACTTAGACCATTTTCAAAATTAACAGAATGCCTTCAAAGTGACTTGTAACAATAATCAGTTTTATTAAAAATAAACATTTAAAAACAAAATTAATCATTTACGTTTTATAATTTATTTTTATTAGAAAAATATGTGTTTTTTAATACTTCATATGACAGACTATTTTCAAAATTATTCAAACATCATAAAAATGATTTATGACAAAAATATTTCAGTTTTATTCAAAAAAAGAAGTTACAAACAATAGTATTCACTTACATTTTGTAATTATTATCATGTTAACTTAATTTAGAATAATAATAGAGGTTTATTCTTATTCTTCAATAACGGTATTCTTTTTGTGATGTTTTGAGAGTACAAAAATATTCATGGATTGACGGAATGTACACTAACAGATCCAATTATATCCTTATTTTTTTCCTTTATAAGTGATGTTCGCATAAAGTGGAAATAATTGAATTTTTTGGTATATTTTCGGCTTTCCTTTTTTGGGTGAAAGATCTAAAATCTTAAATTCAGTTCTATCATCTAAATATGTTTCATAAATATCTGATAAAGGGCATCTTTTAGAAATCTGATCAATTTTATTTTCAACCAATAAACAGATTCTCCCTTAATATTTTTCGTTCTCTTTGTAATTTATTTCTCTAGAGATTTTGTTTTCCAATAGCAATATAATTGTTCGTTTGAGAGCTTTAAGGAAAGAAGTTGACTTAACTTAAGGGTTTTTTTATCTTGAAAATATTATAATTTTATACAAAAATCTGATAGGTACATGCATTTTTTCAGAAAAACAAAGTATACCAAAAAAGTAAGTGACTTAGTACACTATCAAAATAAGCAAAAACAGAATTATATTTACCGACCAACTTTGCAGTCATTAAACGGTAGTTTTTAAAATTTTTTCTAAGTTCTTCTAGATTATTAAAATATAAATAATTGTAATGTAAAATAAATCATAAATCATTTTTTTCAATTTTTTGACTTAGTCCACTGATATAATTACCACGTATATATGTATATATATATGTATATATATATATGTATATATATGTATATATATGTATATATATATATATATATATACTTGTGTATATATATATATATATATATATATATATATAGAAGTACATACTCTCTTAGTAATTACCACATGTATTAAAAAAGAAACTAAATGAAAATAAAATAACAATGAAAAAAATGAAATAACATAATGAAATAATACCATTTATCTAACAATGAAAGTAATAATAATCGACACAATTTGCAAGAAATTTCAACATGTTCAGTAGTGATGATTCTCAGGCATAGGTTAAGAATTTAAATCTTATTTTTTCAAACATGATGTGAAGAAAACCGGACATTTATCATATATGTACGTTATTCTTTGTAATAAAAAATGTCTTAGAACTTTTTCGATCAGATTCGCCTGGAGTCCTCTCTTCTCTCTCTCTCTCTCTCTCTCTCTATATATATATATATATATATATATATATATATATATATATATATATTAATGTATAATGACTGCTGAAAATGCTTAAATTCCACACAAAACTATTGATTTTATCCAATACATAACGGTCCCTCCATTCCTTTGTAGATTTATTTGCTTAACGTTGGCTTATAACATGAAAACAGCGTTACACAGTCATCTTTCTTGTGAATCTATTTTCGGAATCTCCTTTGAACTTCGCTGAAACAAAATATCAAATATAAGTCAACATACGATCGTATCGCGCGCACAAACATAAACATAAATCAAAATTTCACTGGTTACACTCACAATGTGTAACGATACGCACATGTCGAAAGTCAAATCGTCAAGTTTAATATTGTAATGTACACAGTTATACACAGTGGCCATTAAAACTTTCTCTATGTTGTTGTTGTTGTTAGTACTATATGTGACTTGTTAAACTTTTAAATATCTGAACGGATTTACAGAATCTTTTTAGAGTGAAATGATTGATATTTTTCAGATTATAAATATATATGTGAATTCATTTATACATATTTTATATATATATATATATATAAATATATATTAGGCTTTCCAGACGTCTCATATTTAACTCGTCTCGTATTGTTCTTGTAGGGACAACCTAATGTCACGCATTTTAATGAAAAGATAAAATGATAAATATTATGTTGATACAATTATAATTTTCAATATTCTTTTCGAATAATCTAACTTTAATTATTTATTAAGCCATAAAAACTGACAATTCGAGGAAAGTAATTGTGTGCTTACAGCTTACGGTGACGGTTCCTTTCTTCGGTCGAGTTTTATTTAGTATAAGCATTTCATTTATAATTCATTATAGATATATTGTATTTTCCTATTTTTCAAACAGTTCTTATTTTGACATTGTGCGATACGATAAAAGTAGTGCTAAATATAAGGCCTAAACTGCACCTACTTATTATAATGTTTCTACAATAAGTTATTTAACAAAATTGTTTAAGTTTCAGAGTTTTTTTGACATTCATGCCCCGTATTTGGTATTCCAAAATCTGGCAACTAATATATATATATATATATATATATATATATATATATATATATATTGATTCATTCCCTTGAGAAATGCGGTATTTTCATATAAGTGACAATGGATGATGCTCTGCAATTATTACAATAAAATATCAGATGCATAAGCTGCTGAATTGTACGTAATGTTTTCTCAGTCCTATCGTGAAATATTAACAGTGATCATACAAATTTACAAGAAGAAAAGTATTACTTATCATGGAGTTGCTCAAGAGAGCATATTAGGCATATTTTTTTGTGGAGATTTCGTCAGGGCAACGACTCTACGAGGGTGGTCCCAGAAGTACCCGACCCAACAAAGAAAACACAAAATTTTTGGAAAAAATATACTTATTTTTCAACATAATCTCCTTTCAGCTCTATACGCTTTTCCCAGCGATGTTCTTCAATAAGTTCGATACCCTTTTTATAATAAGAACTGTCTTGCTCCTCAAAATACCCATTAACTGCCGACATCACTTCTTCATCGTTGGGAAATATTTGACCACTGAGCCATTTTTTCAAGTTTGGGAACAGAAAATAATCCGAGCGGGCTAAATCTGGTGAATAGGGTGCATGAAGTAGCAATTCAAACTTTAATTCATTAATTTTGGTCATTGCAGTAACGGATTTGTGAGCTGGTGCATTGTCTTGATGAAACAACACTTTCTTCTTAGCCAAATGCGGCCGTTTTTGCTTGATTTCTTCGCTCAAACGGTGCAATAAGTTCGCATAATACTCGCCGTTGATGGTTTTTCCTTTTTCAAGATAGTCAATGAAAATTATCCCACGCGCATCCCAAAAAATCGACGCCTTGACCTGCCTGCACATGAAACGGTCTTCGCCTTCTTTGGAGCCGGTTCTCCCTTTTCAGTCCATTGTTTTGATTGTTCTTTTGTCTCGGGTGTGAAGTGATGGACCCATGTTTCATCCATGGTTATGAAACGGCGCAAAAATTCTGCTTTGTTGCTGTGAAACTTCGATAAACACTCAATTGAAACATCTTCACGACGCTGTTTTTGCTCGAGTGTGAGCAAACGCGGCACCCATCTTGCACACAGCTTTCTCATGTCCAAATTTTAAGATAATATGCGATGTACCGCACTTTTTGAAATGCCTACTATGTCTGCTAGCTCGCGCACTTTCAGTCGACGATCATCCAGTACCGCTTTGTGGATTTTCTTCACCATTTCTGGAGTCGTCATCTCATTTGGTCTAACACTGCGATGCTCGTCTTGGCAGCTCGTACGGCCTCGTTTAAACTCTGCTACCCAATATTTCACTGTTGTAAACGAAGGAGCAGACTCACCCAGAGTAGAATCCAGTTCAGCTTTTATATTGGTTGGGCTGAGGCCTTTCAAATTAAAGTATTGTATCACGTAACGATGACCAATTTTCTCCATTTTCACAAATTCACTGAAAACGTTCATTATTGATGGCTGTCAAACAAATACTAAACAACGTGGCGTCCTCAAACTTGAAACATATGCTTTATAGATTGTGTACTTTCTAATACAGTGATATTTTTCAAACAACTACCGCCATCTCTAGGTCAGGCCGGGTATTTCTGGGATCACCCTCGTAGAAGTGCAGCGAAAAGTTTGTAAAAAATGTATGGTTTGGTTGTTATTTGTCTTAGTCAAGAACAAAAATGATTTCAACGATTTCGGTCCAGGAACTACAGTCCTGAAGATGAGAAAAGGTCAGAGCGTCCTGAAAAGTTTGATGATGAGCTCTTGCAATCACTAGTAGAACAAAATCCCAGTTGAACGGTAGAAGAATTAGCTAAGGAGCTCAGATCAATGCATTGAACTATTCATCGACACTTTAAAATGATTAATAAGGTTTATAATGTGGGTGAATGCGTTTTAGACCAATTATCGGATGTTAATTTAAAACAATGTGTGGATATTTTCAATTTTCATCTATATCGATTGTAAAAAGATCCGTTTCTGAATAGAATTGTTACCGATGATGAAAAATGGATTGTTTATTACAGTATTAGATACCAAAGATAATGTGTTTATCATAACGAAACACCATCTTCAACTGTGAAATAAGGGCTTCATCCAAAAAAGTTCATGTTGTCTGTTTGGTGGATTGTGGAAGTAATCATCCATTACGATCTATTACTAGAAAACCATCACAAAGGTGTTGTATTGTGAACAACTGGTATGGCAAAAACAATCCATTGATGAAAAGTGACCAGCATTACTCAATGGAAAAGCCGGATTTTTGTATCACGACAATACTCACCTCACACGGCGCGCGAAATTCTCCAAAAAATGATGTAATTTGAATGGGAAATTATGACTCATCTATCATATTCTCCTGTCCTTGCATCATTGGGTTATCATCTATTTTGAAATCTCCAAAATCACATCAATGAAAGACGACTTAATACAGCGAGTTGATGTTCGAATGGAGCTTGACTCTTTCTTTAATGCAAACCCAAAAAAATGTACAGTAAGAGGATTGAATATTTGAGATTAAAATGGGAAGAAGTTGTAAATAAGAACGGAAAACATATTTTAAATCAAAATTAAATTTCATTTTTTCCCTATTTCAAATCTTATTTTAAAAAACCGCGTTACATATGGGTGATGCAATATATACATATCAGGTCGGTAGAAAAATAATTGCAGGTTTTATATGAATTTGAAGGTCATAAACTGTAATTATTTTTCTACCGACCTAATTTATCTATAAAGCCTTTCAGAGAAAATGCGAGGAATGAAGCAATTGACATTTTTGTGGCCCTTTAAAATTGAAAATTGTTTGGAAGAAAATATAAAATGTTTATGCTTATTCAAATGATATTTAATATTTATTCAAGTATAAAAATTATTTAACAAAAGCGTTTCAAGCTTTATCACTAGGAAATACAGTTATTATTTAAGAATAATCTAAAATACGGACTATCTGGTAATTTATGTTTAACGTTGCCGGTTCATTTAGTCGCTATTGACTCGTTGTGGATTGTAGAAAGTTTCTAATCCTTTTCAGAAAACTAAATGATCTTTCTCCTTCTGCTACACTCGCAACTATTGTTTGAAAATAGTCGAAGTCTAATCACCTTAATATCATCACCACTAGATAATATATTTCGGAATCCCATGTTGATAATTTCTTTAAATAATTCCGCTGGTTTTATGTGTAGTTTAAAATTATATTTGTAAACACACTTCAGCAGTATTAATTCTTTTCCAATTTTTTCAACTATTTCATTTTCATATTTCTTTTGTAATAATTTTAATTTTGAAACACGATTCTCTTGATCAATTTCATTAAATTTCCATAAAACTTTGAAAACATTACAAATAGAAGAAACATGATAAAATCTATTAACTTGGCAGGAAAATAATTTCAGTTTTTTTCTGAATTCTAACCTTATTTTTTCAAAGAGTGTCATTTCATCGTATTCATATCAATATCATTTTTAATTGTATTTTTCGGTTTTGATCGACCTTAGTTTTATTATTGATTTTTCTTCAAATTGTGATATTGAATTAAGGATGGAAAACGAGCAAATAACTGTAATTTTTTGTAAGAGTTCAAAATGGGTAATAAAGTAGAAGAAACTGCTCGCAAAGTAAACGATGCTTTTGGTGTGTGTGTGTGTATGTATATATATATATATATATATATATATATATATATATATATATATATATGTATATATATATATATATATGTGTGTGTGTATATATATATATATATATATATATATATATTGGTAAAAAAATTAATTCCACGCCCTTAAATGGAAGGAATCATAACTCGTTTTTAATTCCATAGTTGACCAACGAAAATCAACTTTTTATTTAATAAAGAAAATAAAAGATTAGTTTATCTAAGATAATCATTATCACATTTAATGCCTTTTTGTCAATGAGTTGTAGGCTAATTTTTTATTTCTTTAACAGAACAAATTTCAACAGACACTCAACTCAAATTTCAACAGACAACTCTAAATTCATTATATACCATATATTTAATGCTTTAAGAAAATATAATCTCAAACGTATTTTATTTAAAATTATTAATGGAAATTATCGTCACTCAACTAATTTTTTTATCAACCT
The DNA here is from genome assembly GCA_034766995.1 of Acanthacorydalis orientalis. NCBI lineage: Eukaryota > Metazoa > Arthropoda > Insecta > Megaloptera > Corydalidae > Acanthacorydalis > Acanthacorydalis orientalis. The sequence continues at coordinate 56,111,902 of CM068313.1, forward strand.
ATATTATAACAAAGCGTTCACATACAAAAATTACATTTATAACTCATAATGTTTTTTAATCATAGTTTACACGACCGTCATAATTCTATTAATGAAAATTCATCAGAGCTTATATATTTGACATTCATAACACCCTAATAAACGGCGGGGGGGAGGGTCCATCGAGATCGACCTACATGCACCATCGAACCACAAATGTCACCGATATATTTGCCATCAGTCAACATAGCTTATCAATAATTAGTATCGTTTCCTGTGAATATATACCGTTTATACAAATGTGTTCAAGGTAAATGATACAATGTGCCAGATATGAGACACGAACGATCGAACGTCAGAGCTCGACGCGAATTTAGACACTGTGTTCAATTCGTCAATAGAATTTAATAAATCATGTATACCTTTTAGAATGTCACAATTATACTAATTATCATTTAATTATCTGTATGTGTACTATATATATGTGTATAAATATATATATATATATATATATATACACATGTATATATACATATATACATATGTATATATATGTGTATAAATATATATATATATATATATATATACACATGTATATATACATATATACATATGTATATATATATATAAATATATATATATATATATATATATATATATATATATATGCATACACACATATATACACATACATATATATATATATATATATATATATATATATATATATCAACCACATTCAATCCTCTGCTGAATACAAACTTGTTCCAAAACATTCCAGTTCAAACGATTCAGTGTTTCTGTTTTCCATAAATTTTGTGTGTTCATAAAATCATGTGTTCTTATCTTATTCGTTCAGTGATATCTTTCTATATATTTTTAAATTTCTTGGTTTCCAATAAATAATTTCTCCTGTCCATTGACTGTTTTCTCTTCTTGGAATATGTTCTGCTTATTTCCATTTCAAACTCTTCTTATTATGTCTGTAATTCCAGTTTGTTTTTGTATCCATTATATTCTTCACTTATCTCTTTTTGATATTCCCTATATATATATATGTGTGTGTGTGTGTGTATATGTATATATATATACTGTCTGTAGTATATATATATATATATATGCTATAGTATACATATATATGTAGTATCTTTATAGTATCTATATATGTATATATATACTATTACTTCTATACTGTTTTAAGACAATGCATTGTTTTTACGTTAAGAAACCACGTTTCCCTTCCGTAGGCGAGTACAAGTGAATACACTTGTCGAATAAATTTCTCTTCAAACAGAGATTGTCGCTTATGTATATTTCGATCCTCACAACGCCAACTTACCGAAAATTCTTCAGAAAATCTACCGTAAGAACTTTATTATTAAATATCAAAAGAAAGTTTTTTTTTTCTGTAATACAATACGTTTTGTGAAAAAGTTTATAATATAAATACCCACTGCTTACAACATAAAGAAACATTATTCTTCTGCTGTATAACATTTGAATTTATTTTTATCAAAACACATTCAAAAATGATTCCAGTCTATTTCGTTATTCGTGTAAAGTTTTCGTTTGCTTTCTACTTAACTTTGCTTATATTTATTTTTAACTGGATCGTTTTCCGTCGAAACTGTTTTTTAGAAAAGTTGGTCCTTTATTATTCATAACAAGTTTCTTTTTGCAGACATTTTATTTACTTTTCCTACGCATGTAATGTGTATATATATATATATATATACACAAACAAATATATTTGTGTGCGTTAGTGTTTGTGTGGATGTGTAAGTTTTTGTAAGTATGTATATAAAAGTACCTGTTTACGCATTTCTCGTGATTCCATGTTAATTCGATATTTTTAGTATTTTTTTTGTATATATTATATATATATATATCAGGTAACCAAAAAAGTTCTGTCGTTTTTGAATCAAGAAAAAACACTTGTGTATTTTTATATAAAATAACTTTATTCATCAAAATATTCACCTTGGCACTGAACAACCCTTTCCCAGCGAGAAGATAATTGATAAATTCCACTTTTATAAAACTGATTATTTTTATTTTCAAAAAAATGTAGACATCTCCGTTTTTAATTCTTCTTCATTATTAAACTGTTTACCACGCACATGATTGTCTAAAGATAAAAAATTGGTGATAATCTGATGGAGATATGTTTGAGGAATATGGGGGATGGGAGATCACCCACCTTGAATTCATAATTTTTGTTCTGGTATCTACTGCAACGTGTGGCTGTGCGTTATTTTGCAAAAATATTTTTTTTTTACGATTTACAAGTGCTGGCTTTTTGGTTTTAATGCATCGTGTACTCGTTGGAGTTGTTCATTATTAATGTTTGCCGTGAGGGTTTGACTCACTCGTAGATATTCATGGTGAATAATTCTTTTTGAAGTCCATCAAACACACAGAAGTTTTCGCGGTGTTAACTTTCATTTAGGATTTTGTGGGACAGGATCATCTAATGAAAGCCAGTGGCGAGCACGTTTGTAGTTGGAATAAATAATCCACTTTTCATCACTGGTCAAAATTTGATCCAAAATGTTCTCTGATTTTAGTCGTGAAATAAGAGATGTACAGATTGTAAGACGCTGTAATTTGTTATTGGGAGTTAATTCGTGTGGTACCCATTTACTTAATTTCTAACTCTTTCCTATTTTATGTAAATGCTTCCGTATTGTTTCGTCACTTACTTTGAACAATTCTGCAAGCTGTTGACACGTTAAGCTGGAATTTGTTTCAATCATTGTCTCCGATTCGTCGATATTTAAATTTAATTGTCTGCCTGATCTGGTCTCGTCCATAATGGATTCATCCCCGGAAAAGAAAATTTTTAAACCATCTCTGGACCGTTCTTGATCTAACTGCATTTTCTTCAAACGCAGTACAAATTTTTTTGCAGTTTTTATAGTGTTAGTCCCAAGTTTAAATTCACAAAGCAAACACGCACGTACTGCACTATTTTTCAGACATTTCTTAGGGTTAGAATTATTTTTTAAATTAAAGTTAGCAGTTTGAGATTTATTCAACAATTAATAGTAAAAGATATGCTAATATAACTGATAAACAATTCTTGGAATTTTATCTGATAACAATTCTTAGTGTTAATATAAGTGTTAACAATTCTTGGAATTATTGTACGTTATAGCAAGGACAGAACTTGTTTACCTAATGTACGTATGTATATGTATGTATATATATATATATATATATATAGAGAGAGAGAGAGAGAGAGAGAGAGTGCTCGCCAAAAGTTAGTTAGAATAAACCCTTCTAAGTTTTTAAGTAAAATAATGCTTAATAGCTGGGTTTCTCATCACTGGCTTGTAAATTCGTGGTTTATAATTATAAAGGGTCATTGTTCTTAAAAGAGTATTCCCTGAAATTCATATCGCTCGAGTAACTAAATAATAAATAGTATGTAATCATAGAAATTCGCCGCGACAAAAGTTAGTTGAAACCGAACACTCGCACTAGTCGCATTGGAGAAGGAGTCGTATTTGTTTAGGTTTAATACATTCTCGTAGATATTTTACAGCGAAGTAGTAATATTTAATCTCAGAAAACATAATAATTGTTCATAATTAGTAAAAAAAATCACTACGAGGCGAAAATCAACTGTAGAAGAAAGGTCAAAAGTTGTGAGTGGATATGAAAGACTGAAGAATTCCAGTGCGGTTGGAAAAATAATCAAAATTAGTGCCATAGGAGTAAGAAAATTCATAAAAAAGAGTAGAGAAGTTTCGACCCTTGCAGATAAACCACGTTCAGGGTGACCTAGAGTCACTACTGCCACTAATTATCGGCGTATAAAACTACAGTGGAACATTACTCTGAAAATTGTTGTAAGAGAAATTCGAGAATAACTGTATGAACCAGGAACTTCATTTTCTAAAACCACTATTAAAAGACATATTAACGATGCTAAGTGAAGCGGCCATGTGGCCAGAAATAAACCCTTATTCACATGTGCGCATAAAGAAGATTAAAATTTCCCAAAAAAAATGTGAATAAACCACTAGACTTTTGAAACGAATAATTTTTAGCGATGAGAGTGTTTGAAACATTTGAAAATCGTCGACGCCAAAGAGTTTGGTAAATTAGCAGGGACGATGTTTACATTAACATGTTCTTGCAACCAATTGTACAGCATAGAGGTGGAGGTATCGTGGTGTGGGCGTGTTTTTCTTGGTATGGTGTGGGAAGTTTACTTATTATTAAGGACAATTAAGAATGCAAATTTACTGTAATATTTTACAAGAAAATTTACACCAATTTTCTGAAACAACTACTTTTCAACATGACAACAACCCGTAACACACTGCTAGAATAACTAAATACTTTTTCACAATCAATGAAGAAGATTTACTTGAATGGCCATCGATGTGGCTCGACCTTAATTCTATTGGATATTTTACGATGAATTGTCTCTCAGTACTTTACAAAATCTGGTAGAATCAATGCCTAGAGGGCTTAACGCTATTCTGTAGAATAATGGTAGTTATACAAAATATTGAAAATTAAAAAAAAACCTGTTTGCGTTCTTTACATTGTTTTCTTTGTAATTTTCAACGTTTGGCACTAAACCTTGAAGTAGTGTTTGTATAATTTATGGTTCGTTTGAAGTATGATTGCTAATTTCTTATCACAATGATTATTATTAATTAAAATTTAATGAATAGTGTTTTATTCGGAGATATTTTTATTTCTTATCACAATTTTAGGTTTTTTCTGTTATTTTTTCATTTAACTGACTTTTGGAGGGCACTGTATATATATATATATATATATATATATATATATATATATATATATAGCTTTTGCAGCTTTACGACAAACGTATTACCTTAGCTTAGTCACAGATATCTCAAATATTGATTCAGCACTCCAAATAATTTATTTCTAAAATTTTTTTAACATAAGCATATGAATTTGCAAAATGAAATCGCTTAGGTTTTTTTTATCTGGCTTATTTATGGCTTACGACTAGTGATACGACCAAAAATGCCAGTTTCATTTATCCTCGATCTTATTTAAGTAACTCCAGAAGTAAGATTGAGATCCTCTTAGTTGCTGGGTGCTAATAAACGGATTTTTATGACTTTATGAACTATTAGTTTGTCCGTGCGTTCGCTAGTCTTTCGTTTTCGACCTTTTCATGGAACTACAATTAAACCTTTTCCATCTTGAACCTATCTAATAGTATACTGAATCGTTTTGAGAGGTTTTTTAAAACTATCAGCATTTTCTTTGATAGTTTTTCTGTTTTAATACATATTACAAATGTGCACGCGTTCATCGGCCGTAGATTCTCATTTTTTCATCATTTTGCTATAAAAAAAGTTGTAATGGGAAATTAAATCTGCAATATATGATTTAATAAATAAATTCAATTATCAGAGCTTTCATTAAGGCCTCAGGTACTTGTATCTTCTCAGATGCATATACTTTTCGATTTGCTACTTTAGTTTTTCTATTAATATAAATTAAAAACCGAAATCACAATCATAATGCAAATTCAATGGAAACAAAATGTGTAAAAAGATAACTGCATAGATGATTCAGCTGATCACGCATAATGTCAATGATATTAAGTTTAATATTATAATTTTATGACGTGCAAGTAATTTCCGGCGCGACTGTATATATATATATATATATATATATATACACTCGCAACAACATCCTGTTAAATGGTATAAAAAAATAAAAATAAATCTGTACTTAAAAACAATTGAAGGGTACAGTACATTACTCAATTCCAAAAAAAAGTTAAACTTGTAAAATACTTCACAGAATCTTTCTCAGTCGCGGTCAACCTCTGAGTGACTGAAATTCGGCAACTTGATTTGTTACAACCTTATATATATATATATATATATATATATATATATATATATATATATATATATTGTGGTATTCGATATACACACGGGTTGTCATAGCTATCTAAACAAACAAATATCATAGAACAAATAGACTGTTCTAGAACAATCCAGCTCGATATAAATAGGTTCCTTAGATAATCATCGATGGTATTTGTTCAAGCAACAACCAACTAATAGACGCATAAAAAATTAGTTGATCGTATTTGACAATAAAACTAATATACGCATGAAATTAATCTACTGAATTCGTTTGACAACAAAACTGTATTCATGGATAAAATTAATCAATTGTGTTTGTAGTTGACAATAAATTAAAAGATTGAATATAATACAAAACTTTTGGTCAAAGTATGAATGTACCCTGATGACAGTGGCTAAAGAATCAATCAAGATCGACCATCGGCCACCGAAGAGAATCGTTCTGGAAACCATATGTATATGTATATATATATATATATATATATATATATATATATATATATATATATATACATATACGAGGTCAGACAATTAAGTAATGCGACAAAATTCAAAAATCGAGTATATTTAAAAATTAAGGTACATCGCTGCGATCCCCTTCAAAGTAGTCCCCTCCCACATCTATACACTTATTCCAGCGAGTTTTCCAGTTTTCGTAACAATTCTGGAACACTTTTTGTGGGACCTCTCCGAGTACCCTCGTCACAGATTCTTGGATATCTTCAACGGAGTCAAAATGTCGACCTTTGACGAATTTTTTCATATGGGGTAATAGGAAAAAGTCGCAGGGTGACATGTCCGTTGAATAGGGCGGTTGTGGTAACGTTGCGATGCCTTTAGACGCCAAAAACTGAGAGACACTGAACGCACTGTGACAGGGAGCATTGTCGTGATGCAGAACCCAAGTCTTCGCGATCTCTGGACGCACTCTGAGCACCCTTTTTCGTAATTTTTCGAGCACATTACGGTAGAATACTTGATTTACGGTTTGTCCAGGTGGTACGAACTCTTTGTGAACCACCCCTTTGCTGTCGAAGAAGCAAATCAACATGGCTTTCACTTGAATTGGCCTTCCGCTCCGCGCCTCGTCTTTGACGCTCTCACGGCCTTTTTTAAAATCGGCATGCCACCGAAGCACCTGACTACGACTCAGGGCATCACTACCATACACTTTAAGCACTTTTTTATAAGTTTCTGTCGCGGTTTCGCCGAGTTTTGCACAAAATTTTATCGCGCACCGTTGCTCTAAATTTCTCTGTTCCATTTTCGTGACATGCACTACTCGCGCGTTGTTACAAAACACTAAACAGCTGACGAAGAAATGATCTTACAAGGGTGGTCAAGGTCTCAATCGAGAGAGTAGGGATTTGCTATTACGGTGGCGGAGTTACAGGTTCGCAGTGTTACCATAGGCCGAGAAAAAAATCGGTCGCATTACTTAATTGTCTGACCTCGTATACATATATATATATATATATATATATATATATATATACATATATATATATATATATATATATATATATATATATATATATACATATGGGAACAAAAAATACTTTTATGTAACTATCGAGAATGATTTCAAGACGAGTACAAAAATGACGGGATTAGACGTACAATCCTGAATCCGATTTGGTTACTGACATCCGTATAAAAGGCGAATTTCAAGTAGATTTTATTACGGCTCTACAACGAAATCATAGTACATATTGAAAAATAAATAGAAAAGAGACTCACCAATGTTCTATGTAAAGATTTTACTATTCTCATATCAAATTATTGTGTTCTACATGGAATGAAACATATTTTCTATGTTATTTACGATAAAATATTTTAATAAATATTTAAATTTATCTGTAAAATAAAATATTATAATAGAGTTGTTCCAGTGTGGTAAAATTCACTTTTGGATCAATAAATTGTTTATTTATTCAGAGACAAGACTTTGTTAATCGTTTAGAGCGTTGAAGTACAGGCAAGTCTCTGATATTTCTGAAAATGATAGCATCGTCATAGAAATCTGAATAAGATACAATCAAAAATAATCAATCATTCATAGATATTTTTTTGACAGAATTATTTTTTTGGCAGTTTGTAAAACAAGAATGGAATTCAATTGTGAAAATAATAATTTGTTCTCTAAAATGAAAAGTACGAATAAATATAAAAAGACAAGAACTGTAAAATAACAAATTACTACTGACAATCAATAATACGATGGGAGTAATCTTTGTTTAATTGTTGTTTTAACTAAAAAGTGTGTAATTAAGACAAAAAAGACTTTAATAGAATGAAATTAAATTTTACAGAACTAGTAAAATATTTAATGGCGACATAGTTAACGATAGAACTTATCAGATATCTTTCCATGCGTCTACATTTTATTATAGAGTATCATATAATGTTATATATACGAGGACGGACAATTAAGTAAAGCGACCGATTTTTTTTCTTGGCCTGTGGTAACACTGCGAACCTGTAACTCCGCCACCGTAATAGCAGATCCCTACTCTCTCGATTGAGACCTTGACCACCCTCGTACGATCATTTCTTCGCCAGCTGTTTAGTGTTTTATAACAACGCGCGAGTAGTGCATGTCACGAAAATGGAACAGAGAAATTTGTCTCGAGCAGGTTGAAAGTGATCCTACTCTTCTCGATCGAGTTATTACTGGTGATGAAAGTTGGTTCTTTCAATATGACCCCGAAACTAAACGACAAAGCCAACAGTGGCTGTCCCCTGGAGCACCAAGGCCAAAGTGAAAACCATGCTGATTTGCTTCTTCGACAGCAAAGGGGTGGTTCACAAAGAGTTCGTACCACCTGGACAAACCGTAAATCAAGTATTCTACCGCAATGTGCTCGAAAAATTACGAAAAAGGGTGCTCAGAGTGCGTCCAGAGATCGCGAAGACTTGGGTACTGCATCACGACAATGCTCCCTGTCACAGTGCGTTCAGTGTCTCTCAGTTTTTGGCATCTAAAGGCATCGCAACGTTACCACAACCGCCCTATTCACCGGACATGTCACCCTGCGACTTTTTCCTATTCCCCCATATGACAAAATTCGTCAAAGGTCGACATTTTGACTCCGTTGAAGATATCCAAGAATCTGTGACAAGGGTACTCGGAGAGGTCCCACAAGAAGTGTTCCAGAATTGTTACGAAAACTGGAAAACTCGCTGGAATAAGTGTATAGATGCGGGAGGGGACTACTTTGAAGGGGATCGCAGCGATGTACCTTAATTTTTAAATATACTCGATTTTTGAATTTTGTCACATTACTTAATTGTCTGACCTCGTATATATCCTCATTTTCATGTAGTTTTTAGACATTACATGGATTTCGGGTAGATGATATCATTTTCAGTTACGCGATTTTTCATGAAACACTCATTACGTTTTCATCATTTGTTTTCCACAAATTTTAAGAAAGTGTGAGTCATGTTATCATGTATCAGTATCTTCGTATTTCCGGTCGTTCCTCTGGGTTGAAGTCTCTCCGAAACTGACCTGTGTCTCATTATGTATTGTCTGTGTATGAATGCAGAGCCTAATTCATGGGATATGTGGGAAAACTTAAAAAAAAAACACATACTAATGGTTTTTATGCTACTTTATCCCCTGGAGTATCGTTTCATCTCTCCATCTCCCTTTTATATCTTCGATCGCCGCCTTCGTGACACCGTTAGCAACGTTGTTCGGGGCTTTGCTTCGATCACAGTCGTATGTACAGGTCTGGCAACGAACAACAATTTCAATGACGAAAACGGTACCACTTGTTGGTCGATTTTTTTAATTACGATTTCCGTTACTACACGGCACCACCCGTAGGGATACACTTCTGTTTAACCAATCCTTACTTGTTACCGCTCTCGTAATAATAGCGTAATTCTAATAATAGCGTTTTCTACTTATCGAATTTTCATGGAAGTTGAGTATTAAAGGATAATAAAATGTCAGAGTATTAAAAGACGATAAATGTCGCGCACTTGCATATATTTAGCAAATTTGTTTGTTAATACATATTTAAAATGCGCGCTATACTGTGAATGATAAAGGAGGGAGTGTATCCCTTTATGAGTGGCGTCCATTGTGGCAGAAATTGTTATTAAAAAGTTCGATCAACATTCAATACCGCCGTTACCAGACCTGTATGTAAGACCGTGGTTTCGATCAATCAATTGAATTCTCAGACGGTTAACACGACCGGCTGGAATTTAACGGTTAGGTGACAAATTATATATATATATATATATATATATATATATATATATATATATATATATATATATATATATGTATGTATGTATATAATTGTGGAAAAACAACTGGTAAAGAACTATGTCTTATTGGTATAGAATCTGATATGAACTGATATATTAAATTATAAAAAGTCAAAAAGTAATATGATATTTAAGAAATAAAAGAAAAACTCTTATTCTACTTACAAAAAATGTAATATTGTCATTATTTACATAATCGCTCCTAACTTCTATTCTTTCTAAAATCGAATGCTTAATAAGTTTCTGGATTCTGTTTTAAAAGAAAACTTTTTGATCTCTTATGCATTCACTTTTGCACCGTTTTTCTCATACAACTTATCAAAAAATTCAGAATACAGATTTTATTTCGACTGGGGATAAACCCTTAACATTCAAGTATTTTATCACTGAGTGTGCTTTGGTTTTCTCTATTGTTTACAAAACGCAAAACTGATTCACTTTGACAGACTATCAAATGCAAAACTACTTGACATAACTTTATGAATCTCCAAAGTCAAACTAATGAATGATGGCATGTCTATGAAGTTGGCATACAAAGTGTTAAAAAAATAAAATAAAACTTGTTCCAAAGTGCACTTATCTAGTTCTAAAGTTCCTGAAAAGGAGAAAAAAAGTTCCAGTCGAGAAAGGCCTAAAATATGAAAATAAAGTTTTGGAGTACTAACTTCACGTAGCATACAAACAAAAATATGAATTTCAACGACTGTTCTGAGCTCATCTAGAATAGTTCTAGAGTTCTTGAAAGGAATAAAAAAAGTTTCAATCATTAAAGGGCAAAAATGTAAAAATAAAGTTTCGGATATGTGATATATATATAAAATTATAAAGTTTAAAAACAAATAAAATAAAAATTGTTCCAAGTAGCATTTACCTAGTTCTAGAGTTACTGAAAAGGAGAAAAAATTTCCAGTCATAAAAGGGCTTGAAATATGAAAATATTATTTTAGGGTCCTAACTTCACACAGTATACAAACAATTAAAAATATGCATTTCAATGACTGTTATGAGCTCATCTAGAATAGTTCTAGAGTTCTTGAAGAGGAGAAAAAAGTTTCAATCATTAAAGGACAAAAATTCGAAAACAAATTTCGCGACCTGAAAATTAATTTTCAATTGTTGACCTTTAATGATTGGAACTTTTTTCCTTTTCAGGAACTCTAGAACTATATGAATTCTACTTGGAACAATTTTAATTTCATTTTTTTAAACACGTATCACAAGTTCATAACAGATATCCGAAACTTTATTTTCATTTTTTTGACCTTTAATGATTGAAACTTTTTTTATTCCTTTCAGGAACTCTAGAACTATTCTAGATGAGCTCAGAACAGTCGTTGTAATTCATATTTTTGTTTGTATGCTGCGTGAAGTTGGTACCCCAAACTTTATTTTCATATTTTAGGCCTTTAATGATTGGAACTTTTTTTCTCCTTTTCAGAAACTCTAGAACTATATGAATACTATTTGGAACAATTTTTATTTTATTTTTTTAACACTTTGTATGCCAACTTGATAGACATAAGGAAGACACTGCACAAAACCATAGACAATTCATGACAATTTTGCGTTGTATATCTGCTAGGCCGGCAGTTCTTCATCCAACTATTATAAACGTGAAACAAGAATTTCTCTCTTGTTCGATTCTTCAATAACTTATACCAATTCAATTTAACAGAATACCAGTATTAACAAAAATGATCAGAATACCTTATTTTAATAACTAAAAAAATACGAGTTTTACATAAAACACACTGTTTATTTTTATTGGAATGAAATTACTTTCATAGCGATCAGATTATGCAAATTACTGTAAATTACAAACGATGTTACCGAACTTTTTTCATTTATCTAACTTCGATATAGAAAAATGAGAAAATAATTTCGTTTTTCATGAATCTTAATAAAATTATGCATGATCGATGGATGCTACAAGACATTAATTTCAACTGTAATAAACCCTTGTCAAAAGAACGGCTATAAATTTATTAAATTGAATTAAATTGTACAGTTTTTAGTTTATCTGCCATATGGGATTATTTTTAATAAAACTGTTTACATTATTCTAAATCTAATATCACTTACTAGCTCATTTAAATTTCAGCAAAATATGATAAATGTTTGTGATGTTTTATTACTTTAAATAAAGTACATTCGTAATTCAATTATCTACTTATATATATATATATATATATATATATATATATATATATATATATATCAACTCTTTTCTGTCCCAAATTAGTTAAAATTTACTTAATTAATTAATTTTCATTGAATTAAGCCTGATTATTGAATAAAATGATGTAAACAAATTGTATTTTTTTTGTATTATTTGTTTAATTTTTGGCTCGATTTCAAATGGAGTCATTAAGAAGAAAGCATCAATTTTATTCTTACAAATTCTAGTTTTCAAAAAATCTGATTACAATTCTAAACTTATTTTTTGGTTTTATGGAATGTTTCAAAGTAATTCCTGCCTTTCATTAGACAAGGCGTCATTTTGCATTTATCATAAACCATCCTTGAATATGAGTGGCAAAAACGATATTTCTGTTTTAGCTCCATGTGTGTCTTTATTATCAAACCTTTTATCATCAATCGGTTTTGGAAGTACTGTTGTACTGTTTATGTATTTGTTTTGGGGTATTTTCTTTTGAAGATGTTGGTCTTTCTTTCTTTTTCTGCACACTGAATCAATGTAAGAAGACATTCCCTATTTCACTTCGGAAAACCACAAGTTTTTCAAATTTGGTTATATTGGTGGTGGTATTTGGTTATATTATTTTAGTAGATAATATACTAATATTATTAATTTGACAAATAGGTTAACAGTAGTGAAGAAATTATCGGTGTACCTTTTATTATTAATTTTTAATAAAATTATTATACAATTATTATTTTTGGAAAGATCTTTGACAGATGTAAAACAGAGTCACTGCTTATCTCCAACTCTGTATTTCCCTTTGCAGTCTCTTTACACACATACGAGGGTGGTCCCAGAAGTACCCGGCCTGACCTAGAGATGGCGGTATTTGTTTGAAAAATATCACTGTATTAGAAATTACACAATCTATAAAGCATATGTTTCAAGTTTGAGGATGCCACGTTGTTTAGTATTTGTTTGACAGCCATCAATAGTGAACGTTTTCAGTGAATTTGTGAAAATTGAGAAAATTGGTCATCGTTACTTGATACAATACTTTTATTTGAAAGGCCTCAGCCCAACCAATATAAAAGCTGAACTGGATTCTACTCTGGGTGAGTCTGCTCCTTCGTTTACAACAGTGAAATATTGGGTAGCAGTGTTTAAACGAGGCCGTACGAGCTGCCAAGACGAGCATCGCAGTGGTCGACCAAATGAGGTGACGACTCCAGAAATGGTGAAGAGAATCCACAAAGCGGTACTGGATGATCGTCGATTGAAAGTGCGCGAGCTAGCAGACATAGTAGGCATTTCAGAAAGTGCGGTACATCGCATATTATTTGAAAATTTGGACTTGAGAAAGCTGTGTGCAAGGTGCGTGCCGCGTTTGCTCACACTCGAGCAAAAACAGTGTCGTGAAGATGTTTCAATTGAGTGTTTAGCGAGGTTTCACAGCAACAAAGCAGAATTTTTGCGCCGTTTCATAACCATGGATGAAACATGGCTCCATCACTTCACACCCGAGACAAAAGAACAATCAAAACAATGGACTGAAAAGAGAGAACCGGCTCCAAAGAAGGCGAAGACCGTTTCATCTGCAGGCAAGGTCATGGCGTCGGTTTTTTGGGATGCGCGTGGGATAATTTTCATTGACTATCTTGAAAAAGGAAAAACTATCAACGGCAAGTATTATGCGAACTTACTGCAACGTTTGAGCGAATAAATCAAGCAAAAACGGCCGCATTTGGCTAAGAAGAAAGTGTTGTTTTATCAAGACAATGCACCAGCTCACAAATCCGTTATTGCAATGGCCAAAATTAATGAATTAAAGTTTGAATTGCTACCTCATGCACCCTATTCGCCAGATTTAGACCCCTCGAATTATTTTCTGTTCCTAAACTTGAAAAAATGGCTCAGTGGTCAAAGATTTCCCAGCGATGAAGAAGTGATGTCGGCAGTTAATGGGTATTTTGAGGAGCAAGACAGTTCTTATTATAAAAAGGGTATCGAACTTATTGAACATCGCTGGGAAAAGTGTATAGAGCTGAAAGGAGATTATTTGAAAAATAAATCTATTTTTTCCAAAATGTTTGTGTTTTCTTTGTTGGGTCGGGTACTTCTGGGACCACCCTCGTATACCTTAAAATCATATATGATTTCGCTATGTCCAGCTCGTGTAAACACATTTATGGCCCATTTGGTGATTTGCGTTTTATATTGTTTGAGTAATTTGTGTCCTTTGAATTTTATTATGATTTTGTCTATTGCATTATGTTCTTATGGCTCAATTTTAGAAAAAAAATTAAAGGAGTCTGTATATAAGTGGCCTCACCTTGAATAATTTATCATAGTTGAGATGATCTCTTAGCTTGCAGTGTGCATTATCATTTATGTGTAAATTAGATTTTAGAAGTTCAAATTTGATTCTTGACATAATGTCTGCTATCTCAGTGTATAAAGTTTCTTGAGCCCAGTACAGGCATAGTTAGACATTTTGATAATATCACCTATAATATGTTTGTCCAAAAAAAATGCACATTTTCTTGTAGTTGGTACCCACACAACCTTCGTTCTTTTAAGTTGAATAAATATTTGTCCGATCCATCAAGTATATAATAATTTCATCATCGAAATATTCTTTGAAGTATTGGAAAAATGAAGAAATATTGTCTGGCTTCATAAAGCTTATCTCGCTATTTGTAAATATTTCTTCTATATCCTTGCGTTCCCATTTTATTTGATCCATTTTTTTGTCTTTTCCTTCTCCAACTTTTTTGGGATAAGCTGTACTTATGGTGTTATCATTATCGCTCTCAAAAACTTCATTATTTACAAAAATGTGTTCCAATTGTAATTTTAGAATCTTCTCCTCGAAGACATAGCGACGAGGGACAGTCATCAACATTTGTCAAATCAGTGACTTCTTCATCTGAATATTCGTACTTCCAAACTCGACGTCTGAACAATCACCTTCTCTTAGAAGAAAAATTTGTTCCACTTCTTTCTCTGTCAACCCTATACGATACACTTGAAAAAATATAATATTTGGGTTATATGATAATAATTTCTAAATTAACAGAAACAAATTCAAATATATTAAAGTTTTTCACTGACTCCAAATAGAATCGTACATTAAGAAACATGTAATACATTAATGAAATGCTTTGTTTTATATTCTTTCATTGTATGTTAGTTAAATCTCTCTCGCTCTATATATGTATATATATATATATATATATATATATATCAATAATACAAAAATGATTCAGCTAAAAAATTACTTATGTTTTTATATAAAAAAGAAATTTTGAAAAATGAACTATTAATACGTGTACTTGTTTTCGCTTGGTTATATTCACTTCAACTTAAACTAAATTCAACTGAAATGTTCAAAATAGCCTTGCAGTGTGATCCATGAAGTTTGTCAAAGAACTTAAAATAACCTACAGTATCACAGAGTACACATCTCTTCTATAAGAACCTGCATAACTGTCCTGATGCTAAATGGCATCATTAAGAGAGAAAGGGTTAAATCCATATAAAAATCATACTAAAAATATTTATATTGTGTGTTGTAACATATTGAGACAATCTATACTTATTTTATTCAGATGAAACATGTTTTTATTTACGTATCTGTTAATAAAGAATATTGTTTTATTCTAGAGAAATAACTTGTAAAATCCTACAACAGGATATATTTTTATATAGGGGAGACCGGGGAAAAGTGAACGTTTGATTTTTTACCCAGGTAAAAACGTTTTATGAACTCGCCTTTATTACTGTGTGTTTATATTGTCTCCACGCGACCAACGTAGTTTAGTACAGTTTGGTATGATGGTTTTGGTTTTATTACGCTTTGAGTGTTTCAGCAGTGCCGAAGTGAATTTTTATTCTCGTGGAAATTTTTGATTATTTTTTACTGTTGTAAACAATTCTGGATGTATGTGATTGTGAAATTGTTCAGATCTCCTGAATACATTACCATTATTTATTTTTGTCACATTTAGGATGTTAATGTATTTTCTTACAATTAAAGTTAAAATATGCATGCGGGGCTAAGTGAACATGATCTTAGTTTTGCTCTGATTTTATAACTTATTTTTTTCTATAAATTGAGTATTTGGAGCGCTGCAACGATATGAACTTCTATCTCCGTGGATTTCAGTATATGAATACTCTATGAAATTGAATTTGGCAGTTCCAGTGACTTGGAATGAAGCGTTCATAGCCGGCAAAAGTGATTAACAGTATTTCTCAAAAAAAAAAATGCAACAGTCTTCATTCGGAAGCCGGGAGTTACCAGATTATACGTGCCACAAGCTTCAACAGAACATATTTTAACCGATTATTTGGACTGTTGAAAAAGTACAGGACAAGTATTATTTATTTCGATGTATATGGAGCATGGACGAAATAGAGGTTGTCTGTGCAGACACTATGCAGAGTCGTGTCTCGTCGAGGTGGGTCCGCTGACGCAAACGAGGTTGTCCAACCGAGCGGGTCCAGCGGCTTAAATGATATCATCGTAGCGGAATTCGATGTGGACGAATTAGATGAAGTTGACTTATAGGATGCGGAAATTATTGCAGCCCTGCCTGACACCGCCGAATTCGACGCACCCTAGACTAATCCCATTGACTTTGTCGCCAACGAGTCCGTCGCAGTCGAGCCAAACACAATTAAGTCCGACATAGATGAGCCTGGCATCGCAGAGTCTGTTCCCGCGACTATTGGAACACCTCGTCCTTCTTTAGAAAAACTGACGGATTTTAAATCGACGCTGGAAAGAATTTGAGCATGCCCGAAGGCTGGTCTGAGAAAGCAGACTCGGAAAGGATGTAAGCGGCAAACAAGAGCCGTTCTCACGGACTCGCCTGATATGAAGGAATTTGTACCGGATTAGGAGAGGGCTAAATAAAAGGGAAAAAAATGCTCCTACGGAAGTAGTTTCAAACCCATACCGGCAGTGGCTTCCAAGAAGAGAGAACGACCGAAAAAACAGTAGTTAACAGTTATCCGATTCTGAATACCTTTTTAATGCCTTAATTTACCTTTTTAATGCTTATATGTAGACTATGGAAAAAGGCTAAATATAATGTATTAAATAGTTTTCATGATAAAAACGCTTCATTTTTTATTTTTATTCAATTTTTAATATAAGGGTTTCACTTAGCCACGGGAGAAGATTCACTTAGCCTCAGAAATTTTAACATGTCAAGTTTTGCACTTTTTCTTAAACGACGAGAAAAATACAGAATAAATATTAAAACTGCCTACACATTTTTGTAGTTGTTTGAGTTTTATAATAGCATAGTTTATTTTGAGAAGCACATTTTTTTTGTTAATGAAAATCGACTTTTTTTAACAGGACACTTCGCCTCGGTCTCCTCTACTTACAAGAATAAATATATTCCATCATACAAGATGCATTTCTAGCGAATTGCAGCTAGATACTGAAATACCGCATTATCATTTGAAGTCTGCTCGTCAATAAAGTATTAACAAAGAAAAATGTGGTTTGTTTTTTTATTAGACAAGTAAAGAAATATTGAACAGAACGTCTGAAATGAAACAGTGTACTCCAGGGACGAAACGAACAATGTTATTTGAGAATTTTACCCACTGAATATAAGAAAAGGAAATGACTATGACAAAGATGCTACCGAAACTTTGTTTTTACGACATTGTATTTTACTACATTAGTCTGAGTGGAAAATGTTAATCAAATCATAGACAAGTTAGAAAAAAGTCATGTAGTCTTTATTTATTGACGAGGGGTTCATGACTATAGTAGTCTTATTACCAGTGTAATAGAATGTTCATTACAGTACTTTGTTCAAATTCGATCAAACTATTTCAAGTGCCATTAAATTATACATACAAAAATTTGTGTTAGAAAAACATATATATATATATATATATGTATATATATATATATATATATATATATTTGCACATATATATATATATATATATATATATATATATATACACTTATATATATATATATATGTATATATGTATATATGTATATATATATGTATATATATATATATATATATATGTATATATATATATATGTATATATATATATGTATATATATATATACATATATATATATATATATATATATATATATATATATATATGTATATATATATATATATATATATATATATATATATATATATATATATGTATATATATATATATGTATATATATATATGTATATAAATATATATGTATATATATATGTATTTATATACGTATATATATATATATATATATATATATATATATGTATATATATATATATGTTTGTAAATGATTTTTTTCTGTATACAGAAAGGTCACTGACATCGTCCTGTGTACAAAAATATTTTTGTATAAAATGTGACTCGCTCTCTTACAAGTTATTAATATTACTCAAACCACTGCTGTCAAACTGAGAACAAAGTTTCAATTACAAAAAAATATATATACGAAGTATCTTGAAAATACTTGGATTGCGAAAAAAAAGTTACACGTTTCTTTTTCTATACTCTGTATAAGAGTAAACAGATGCTTTTGCAGTATTCTGTTCATTTTAAGAAAATAATCAGCGGAACTCGATTCAAGAATTGATTTTTATGTTAAAACTGAACTGTGAAACATAGCGACTGGTTTTTTTTTCATATTTCATATTGTCTTCTTAACTTGTTTTTATATTTTATGGAAAAAGTATCATTTTTCGACATCTTCTGATGAGTGCTGAATGGTTTTATGGATTTCGTGCCCGTTTATGATCATTTTTAGGTACTTTTATACATAAAACACAGTACTCAAAAATTAACATGCATATATATATATATATATATATATATATATATATATATATATATGGATATGTATATATATATATATATATATATATATATATATATATATAATCCACATAGCGGATCAGTAAACATTTGAAGATGTCAAAAGACGAAATCGGTAATGGAAATACAAAGAATTGTGATCTAAAAGAAATGAAAATAATTTCAAATACACTGGTATGAAACAAATTATAAAAAAGTATCTGTTTTAACACGTTGAATACCATAGAGGTCACCGGTGACTAGCACTAAGTTTGTTTGTAACGCTTCCAGGTCACCGGTGACCGGTAAAGCCAAGAATACTAAAAACACATAATTCGAGTAAATCTCAGTGCTTTAATTTTTTTCAATGTTATCATAGTTACTACAATAGTATGAAGAAATTAATGCAATATAGAACATATAAAAATAGTTTTATTTATTTATATACATACATATATATATATATATATATATATATATATATATATATATATATATATATATATATATATGGTTAACTAGTATGCATGCATATTGGAATTGGTCTTATTGAAACACTCCAAACAAAGGAAAGGTGAACCAGTATAGTCCCCACAATATGTCATAACTTTTTTGGTACAGTTTTTGCCTTTGTCCTACCTAGGTTTTCTGACTTTTTTTCGTAACATATTTTACAAAATCGTCGCGTGGTCCTGGATTTTTCTGGCATTTTTTCATTTCATGACGTGGTTTTCTCAGTAGGTTCGCACGTGAAGAAAGGCAATCCTCAATTTCACTATCTTGGCATTTTATTAAGTGCATATCTATTTCCATTCGAGTCAGAAATTTCACTATTTCTGCGAGTTGCCTGTTTGAACATTACTAATGCATTCACAGTACAAGCATTTAATAACAGTTCTATTGCTAACTTTTTGTAACATTTTAAAGTTTTACGCAATGGTGAACTATATGCTATCATTTGATCTAATGAATCAACTGAAGACTTTCCTAAATTATATTCCACAAGTATTTTAGGTTTCTCATACGAATATGATTTTTTATTTACAGTCGTCATTTCTGCTGAATGTTTAGTGGAAAGCATCAACACATCTCTTTTATCCTTCTATTTCAAGACTGTTATACTTGGCGCCGCGGGGATCACCGGTGACTTCCAGTAAGATAAATGCGTTACACATTATTACACACTATCTGTTCTAAATAATATTTCAACATAATATGTAACGCATAATGACAAATTCATGTTGGGGCCGCAGGCAGGCATATAAAATTGGCGTAGGATTCAACGTGTGAAATATAATAAATCAGAAAGTGCTTTCGTCGCATTAAAGAGAGACTGATCTGACTTATCTGTGCGGACAAAAGTCATTTTTTCGAATATTCTAGAAACGCAATTATAATATCCTGTACAATCATTTTAAATTCTCTAGAGACAAGCAATTCGTGATGTATGACAGAAAATATTGCGATCTGTGAAGTGTGAATAACAAAGTCTGAAAATTTTCCAGGATCGCAGCGAAGAAGCATGTTATTTTTTCATGTATAATTGTAAGTTTTAGTTATTATTAGCTTCAGTGGATACCTTTCCTTCAGGTTATTTTTTTAAGCTTCCAAAATACTTTTGACGAAAAACAATAGTGTTTCGTTTTTGTAACATAGCCTAAGAGTGAGATTATTGATATTAGCTTATAAAATAGTGCGCAGAAAAAGTCAAATGAGTTGAAAAAACTGTTATGTATTATAAACTAGACACTTCAATCTTCATTTTCCAATTAAATTTGTCTGCCTTTATGCGCCCAATTAGATTTTATATAGAACGAAAGAATGTCGATTTGTGCATTTATTACATTTAAGTGTACAATAGCGTCTATTGCTTATATTTTTCATGATTTAACTGTATTAAAGTGTTGTTAGAGAATATAAAAAAATTACTCATATAATAGAAATGATGTTAATAATAATAATGATTAAAATAAGAATCGCGAGGTACGTATAATACGAGGTCAGACTATTAAGTAATGCGGCCGATTCTTTTTCTCGGCCTGTGGTAACACTGCGAACCTGTAACTCCGCCACCGTAATAGCAGATCCCTACTCTCTCGATTGAGACCTTGACCACCCTCGTACGATCATTTCTTCGCCAGCTGTTTAGTGTTTTGTAACAACGCGCGAGTAGTGCATGTCACGAAAATGGAACAGAGAAATTTAGAGCAACGGTGCGCGATAAAATTTTGTGCAAAACTCGGCGAAACCGCGACAGAAACTTATGAAAAAGTGCTTAGTGTATCGTAGTGATGCCCTGAGTCGTAGTCAGGTGCTTCGGTGGCATGCCGATTTTAAAAAAGGCCGTGAGAGCGTCAAAGACGAGGCGCGGAGCGGAAGTCCAATTCAAGTTCGAACCGACGCGAATGCGCAGCGCGTGCGCGCCCTTGTTCGTCAAGACCGGCGACTAACCATTCGAATGTTGACTGACGAGTTGAATATTAACCGGGAAACAGTTAGAAAGATTTTAACAGAAAATTTCGCCATGAAAAAGCTGTGCGCGAAGATGGTACCGAAGAACCTTTCAGATGAGCAAAAAGCCCACCGAATGAACATCGCTCAAGATTGTCTCGAGCAGGTTGAAAGTGATCCTACTCTTCTCGATCGAGTTATTACTAGCGATGAAAGTTGGTTCTTTCAATATCACCCCGAAACTAAACGACAAAGCCAACAGTGGCTGTCCCCTGGAGCACCAAGGCCAAAGAAGGCGAGAATGAGCAAGTCCAAAGTGAAACCCATGTTGATTTGCTTCTTCGACAGCAAAGGGGTGGTTCACAAAGAGTTCGTACCACCTGGACAAATCGTAAATCAAGTATTCTACCCCAATGTGCTCGAAAAATTACGAAAAAGGGTGCTCAGAGTGCGTCCAGAGATCGCGAAGACTTGGGTTCTGCATCACGACAATGCTCCCTGTCACAGTGCGTTCAGTGTCTCTCAGTTTTTGGCGTCTAAAGGCATCGCAACGTTACAACAACCGCCCTATTCACCGGACATGTCACCCTGCGACTTTTTCCTATTCCCCATATGAAAAAATTCGTCAAAGGTCGACATTTTGACTCCGTTGAAGATATCCAAGAATCTGTGACGAGGGTACTCGGAGATGTCCCACAAGAAGTGTTCCAGAATTGTTACGAAAACTGTAAAACTCGCTGGAATAAGTGTATACATGCGGGAGGGGACTACTTTGAAGGGAATCGCAGCGATGTACCTTAATTTTTAAATATACTCGATTTTTGAATTTTGTCGCATTACTTAATTGTCTGACCTCGTGTATATATATATATATATATATATATATATACACATATAATATTTTCATAATAAGAACAGAGCAGCCAAGAAATGGAAATACTAATAGATCATGCCTCACGTTCCACGAATTGTTTTCTTTATTACGATAGAAGGGGTCATTGAAGCTGATATCAAACGAGTCGAAAAAAATTCTGTTATCAAGCATAAGAGAACAATATGTAGTATAAATATGGGACGAAAATTACGAAAATGTGGTGGAAAATTCTATACTTAGTTGTGTCAGCTTTGAAAAAAAGGTGGACTCAATTAAGTCGACTGAAACTGCTTAGTTTTTAGTCGCCTTGTTGAGTACGTTGTCGGCGTGACGTTTGAACGTCAGTCGGTTATCAATCGTGACGCCGAGGTACTTGGCCTCGGAGGCACAATTGATGGTCGTGTCATTGAAGAGTAGGTCAGGAGGATCACCATTCCTCTTTTTAGTGAATAGGAGCGTCTAGCACTTCCCAGTGTTAACTCTCGTTTGCCAAATACCGTAGTATTCAGTGAGATCATCGAGATAGTTGTTTATCACCCATTCACATTTATTCACATTGATCAAGTAACGTGTCTTAGGGGGGGGGACTTTCTGGTATAAATATCTATATTTATATATTGCTCCATTTTCTGTAACCGTCCCTGTAAATGTAGACGATAGCAGAGATTTAATTTCACAAATCTTAACTGATCGCCGTGTCTTTAACTCTTGAACATTGACCGAATGACATTTAGAAATGAAAAACATCCCTGGAAAAAAGTTGCTTGAATACATATCATTTTCTCTTAATGATGCATGCACGGAAAAAATCTCTAATAGAGCTTTGGATAACTGCGAATTATTCGTATGAATACAACGTTGATTATTTCCAGCGTGATGTCGTACAACAGCACTAAGATGACAGCGATGATGCGGCTGACAGATTACGTAGGGCGGTCGTGTGCGGGCGCCCCCTGTCCATGACGTCGACGGACGAGACTTGAGCTGTGCCGGTGAAGTGGCGACCAGTTCGGGCGCACTCGGGATGATCTCGGCAGCGCTCGGTGTACCACTCACCCTTCTATCATCCGTGGGCCTACTTCTTAACGGCTACATCCTGGTGGTTGTCGTTCTCACGAGGCAGGTAAGCAGATATGATGTGACGTCAACGGATTTGTACCTGTTTTCGTGTGATGTTCCTCTTTTTTCTTCTCTCTCGCGTGAAATATTTTACATGCGTAGGCTCTAAATTGAATGACATCTGAAATGTCGTTTAACGTGAACAGTTTCGATCACGTGAAGCGAATTTCGACGAGGAATGTGCGTTGTGCACGAACGGACGTGAAAGAATCGTTGAAAAGTTTTCTGAAGTTGAACGTTCCGTTTTCTTTACAAGTCATTCCATGCTTTAAGAACTTTTCCTATATATATATATACACACACACATACATATGCATATATATATATATATACATATATATATATATATATATATATACATATATATATATATATATACATATATATATATATATATATATATATATATATACATGTATACATATAACAGGTGGGCTGAAAAGTTCGTAGGCTTGCATAGAAAAAAATTTTTTTTGATAGAATTTGATTTTATTATTCAATATAGTTCCCTTCGAGGGCGATACAACAATTATAGCGGTCATACAATTTTTCGATACCATTTTTATAATACGATTTGTCTTTAGCCTCAAAATAGGCTTCAGTTTCGGCGATTACCTCTTCATCGGAGCAAAATTTCCGTCCAGCGAGCATCCTCTTGAGGTCTGAGAACAGAAAAACGTCGCTGGGGGCCAGATCTGGAGAGTACGGTGGATGCGGAAGCAATTCGAAGCCCAATTCTTGCAATTTCGCCATCGATTTCATTGATTTGTGACACGGTGCATTGTCTTGATGAAACAGCACTTTCTTCTTCTTCAAATGAGGCCGCTTTTTCGCGATTTCGTCTTTTAAACGCTCCAATAACGCTACGTAATAGTCGCTGTTTATGGTTTTCCCTTTTTAAGATAGTCAATGAATATTATACCATGAGTATCCCAGAATACTGATGCCAGAACCTTGCCAGCCGACTTTTGCGTCTTTCCACGCTTTGGAGTCGGTTCATCACGTGCAGTCCACTCGGCTGACTGTCGATTGGACTCCGGTGTGAAATGATGGAGCCATTTTTCATCCATCGTCACATATCGACGCAAAAATTCGGATTTATTACGATTGAACAGCTCCAAACACTCCTTAGAATCATCGATTCGTTGTTGTTTTTGGTCGATTGTGAGCTCGCGCGGCACCCACTTTGAACAGAGCTTTCGCATATCCAAATATTCATGCACGATATGACCAACACGTCCCTTTGATATCTTTAGAGTCTCAGCTATCTCAATCAACTTCACTTTACGGTTATCAAAAATTATTTTGTGGACTTTTTTGATGTTTTCGTCGGTAACAGCTTCTTTGCGGCGTCCACTGCGTGCATCGTTCTCGGTGCTCATTTCGCCTCGTTTAAATTTAGCAAACCACTTCTCTACGGTTGATTTTACTGGTGCAGAGTCCGAATAATGTTTATTAAGCCAAGCCTTGGTTTCAACAGTATTTTTTTTCGCCAAAAAGCAATGCTTTATTAACACACGAAATTCCTTTTTATCCATTTTTTCAAGGTAACAAAAGTTCTTTCACTAAAAATGCTATAACTCAGATACTAATAGTGCAACAGCTGTCAAATTTATACACGCGTCTTTTGAAGGTTAGAGCTAACTAAAAATCATATGGATTTGATACTAGTACCGCCATCTATGTGTCAGCCTACGAACTTTTCAGCCCACCTATTATATATATATACACACACACATATATATATATATATATATATATATATATATTTATATATATACATATATATATATATATATATATATATATATATATATTAATATATATATATATATATATATTAATATATACATATACATATATATATATATATATACATACATACATATATATATATATATATATATACATATATATATATATATATATATACATACATATATATATATACATATATACATATATACATATATATATATATATATATATATATATATATAACTGTTTTATGTTCATAATCCTTATCTGTTTTACCTATATTTGAACCGATCGAAAAAACATTAACCGTAAATTATACAACACAATGATTCATAAGATTTTAAAATGTTCATTTTGAAAACTCATATTCATCCAATAGCTCGTTTCACTACAATAGTTCTTTTCAAAATCTCTCTATTGATAAATTAAATATTTTTGTTCGGATAAGAATCTCGAGCCGTATCTGAAAATCGGATTCCTTGATGTACACTTGTTAAAAATCTTTGACAGAAAAAGGTATGGCATTGTTACATTTACGTAACGCGCAAGCCCATTGAAATATTCAATATATCGATGACTATTTAGAAAAGTCTTCGTTTAATCAACATCTTGGTTTGGTATGCATAACCTACCATCATCCTATTGTAAAAAATATTTATCAAGCTTAACTCTAGCACCAGAAATCATTAATCTGTAGAAGTCGCCATTTTCGATTAAGAGCGTATTCTAATGTAAAAATCGTAAAAATATATAATTTTTATGATTTTTTTTTTATAAAAAAAGCACTTACAGTTTAAATATTTTTAACATAATTTTATAATTAAGTTTTTAACATTTATATACAAAATACAGTTTAAAGAAAATAAATATTTGAGTAGCTACAGCAGGTGACTGCTCTCACGATTACATCCTTTGTGTTGATCCGAAATGCAAAAACAAAGTTTCGTTATAATCAGGAAAGTTGTCGGTGTAGTCCGTGTTAGAATCATTTAAATAAGACTACGTGAAAAAATGGCGACTTGAAAGACAAAGAAGTGTGATTTTTTACTAATTTATCTGATTTTTATTTGCTAAAAAAGTATCGGTTCTAGTACGAACTATATAAAAATTATATACAAATCAAATAAGCTTTCCTATTATAAAATCTATGTATTAGTTTTCAAGATATCATGAGACAATTCAAAAAAGTTTTGAAGAAAACGCGTTTAATGTTTTCAATAGACTTTTATAATGATAACAATTAAATTTTCTTACTTACGTCAAATAAGCGATTATTCTGGCATACAGTAAACCTTCCTCTTACTCAAAAAACTCGTGTTGGTCAGAATTTTCTAATTTTCGAGCACTTATTCCTGTTTGTTTAGAGGTGGAAAACACTCACTATCAATAATATTCAATGTGGAATCAAATAAACACTTTAAACAAACATCAAATAATTCTTTAAAATTATTTTCTGTAATTGAATTTGCACCGTAAAGGTCATATCTATCAACATACGAAGCACTAGTTAATAAGATGCTCATTAACTGAGTTTTATCTGAAAATAATTTAGTAATAAAGAATACGAGGTTTGATCAAAAAAATACCTTTATTTATAAAACTTTATAATCAATTATTCTAAATTAAAATTTTTCGCTTCGAAATAATTTCCTGAAACTATATACACTGCTGGACGAATCTTCGATGAATCTAAATCTATCATTCTTATTCTTTTACCTTAAATATGGAGGAATTACAAGAAATTTTCTTAGAAAATTTCGGTCAGCATGTTACTTGAGAACTGTATTAGCATTGATATTTAACGCTAGTTCTTTAGTTTTGTCTTTTGAAGGTTAAAACTGATTACTTTTGGATAAACGTGAGCTGCTATGGTCATTGTTTTTCGATTTGATCCAGTTTTCACGTAGAATTACGTCTACAGTTTTATTAAGCAAGGTGTTATATTAGCGTTTGGAGCGTTACCAAATGCTGTAATGCAGGTTCGCATTCAGTACGCCGCAACCGTTCTACCGATTCACATCTGATCAAAAGTTTTTAACAGCTGAAGACCATCAAAATCTACAAATACTTAATTGTTAAAATCCGTTAATTAGATTAAAAGTAATGACCTTTCAAACTTGAACATCGATTTTCACGTTGTGTCAGTATTAACCCCTCAAGCGTTTATGCCGAGTATGCTCGTCATGAAAAGATGGCATATTTTGTTTAATGCCGAGTATATTCGTCATGTAGAAAAAAATCGCGTTTGTTATTTATTGTAAAATTTAGGTAAAAAAATATATATTTGTGATTTTAGCACATTTTAGAATATTTTTAAGCAGTTTTCTCTCTGTTTCGCGAATTTTAAGTTTTCTATCTAGATAAGGTATTATAGAATGTAATAGAAAAATTTGTGAAGTGAATAATGTTTTTATTTATCCTCCCAGATGGGTTTTACTAATAGTGTTGAAAATATATCTTTACAAGAAAACAGAAGAGAGCGACAACACCTGTAACGTCTTCTGATGAAAATAGTAATGAGGTTGAAGAAGATAATGAAGATGTGGTTTCATAAAGGAAGACACAGAAAAGAATATCATTAATTTCAACGTCTTCTGATGAATGTAGTGGTGAGGATGAAGAAGATAATGAGCCCGGTAAAGAAAATAAAAATGCAAATTTACAATGGAATATTAGAGGTGGAGAGCAAGCACCATTTAAATTTACTGTTCATTCTGGCCCAAATTTCATTATTTCTCATTCGTCAAACACCAAATCTGTGTTCTATATCGAAAAATTATTCGATTATGACTTACTAAACATAATAGTGGAACAAACTTATTTGTATGCTGAGTAATATTTGGAAAGTCGCTGCAATTTGAAAAAAAATATCCAAGATTAAAAAATAGGATGCCAACAAACAGTAAAAAAATACGATTTCTGAATTACTTACCAATAAAATTAAAAAAATTTTCAAGGAAACAACCAAAAAATTTATCATTTTGTTATAATTTAACTCAGTCTTACAATAAGTGCATTTATTGTGTTTTCGTTGAGTATACTCGTCATCGCCTAGAAATAATTAAGCGCGCCAGTGCACATTCTCAAAATAAAACAAAACGCTTAAGGAGTGAAATTAGTTAATTTTATTTTTACAAAAATTTTAATAATTCCAAGTGGAAATATTCAACTACATTGTTAGAAACTTCTTACAAAGTAGAACTGAACGACGAGGTTCATTCTCCTTGTTACATAAAGCTTAATTACATTTTAATATTTAAAATTACTACAGTTATAAATGTAATTAACAATTACTGTACAACAGTAAATTTGGAGCGACGTCAGTCTGTATAGGTTTTTAAACTGTTTTTAATACTATTACCGCTGTTATTATTTAAATTCTTCTTAAATATATTACTATTAATATAAAATGTATTCTTAAAATATACTCTTCAGTATATACACTGTTTTTCAATAAAGACTCATTTTATTAATTCGAAATAAAATACATAATTTGCATTGAAATTACAAGTTTCTTTATTGCAAATAATAGTTGGGTGTGTGTAATTCATCCATGAAAAATAATATCGTGTAAGTGACCGCCACGACCTTTCTTATAAGAAAGCATTCTTTTTTAAAAATTTCCAATAACATCCCTACACAACTGGGGCTCCATCTCACCAATTACTCTTGGGATTTGATTTTTAAAGTCAGGTAGACTTGCAACGCTACCTCGAATTCCTTAGTGTTGTTAATGTGATATTTACTTATTCTTTTATTTTATCTGTTGGTTACTTATAAAAAAAGATTCTCAGTGAATTACCTGATTTTTTAGGATTTCTGATTAAGCAGATGTTTCTATACGTTAGCGTTATAATATGATAATATCACTATCGAAATAGGTACACGGTTTTCCAATAAGGAATTTGAAATGAAACGCAAAATCTATTTTCTTAATGATTTTGCAGATTTGTTAATCGTACAGTACAATGGAAATAAAAAAATGCATATTTTCTCAAATATATGTAATACTTATTTACTTATACATAAATATAAATATATATATATATATATATATATATATATTCATGTGTAAATAAATGAAATTAATATTACAGTATATAAATACAATATACAATACAAATAAATACAATACAAATAATTACAATATATATACAAATAAATATTACATATATTTTCTCAAATATATGTAATATTTATTTATACATATATACATATATATATATATATATATATATATATATACAGGATTTTTCAATAAATACTCATTTTTTTTAATTTGAATTAAAATACAGACTATTTTCTCAGTGATTTTGTAGATCTGTTAACCGTACAGTACTATGGAAATAAAAAAATACACATTTTCTCAAATATATGTAATACTCATTTATTTACACATGAATATATATATATATATATATATATATATATATATATATATACAAGGTTGTTTAATAAACACTCTATTTTTAATTTAAAATAAAACACAATCTATTTTCTCAATGATTTTGAGGATTTGTTAATCCTACAGTACTATGGAAATAAAAAAATACACATTTTCTTAAATATATGTAATATTTATTTATTTATACATGAATATATATATATATATATATATATGTATATACATGCTTTTGCATTAAACATTCATTTCTTTAATTAGAATTAAAACACAGACTATTTTCTTAATGATTTTGATTTTTTATTAATCGTACAGTACTATGGAAATAAAAAAATAACCTTTTCTCAAATATATGTAATACTCATTTATTTATACATGAACATATATATATATATATATAGGGTTTTCCAATAAACACTCAATTTTTAATTTGAAATAAAACACAATCTATTTTCTCAATGATTTTGAGAATTTGTTAATCCTACAGTACTATGGAAAATAAAAATACACATTTTCTCAAATGTACGTAATTGTCATATATTTATACATGTATACATACATATGTATATATATATATATATATATATATATATTTATGTATACATATATACACAAGGTTTTACAGTAAACATTTAATTTTTAATTTGAATTGAAACAGAATTGATTTTCTCAATGATTTGAAGATTTGTTAATCGAACAGTACCATGGAAATAAAAATATACACGTTCTCAGATATATGTGATACTCATTTATATATATATATATATATATATATATACATACACACATATATACAAATACATATACAGGGTTTTTCAATAAGGATTCAATTTTTTAATTTGAATTAAAACAGAATTTTCTCTAAAATGTCGAGTTTCTTTAAAATTGTCTTAAAAGTCATATATTAATTCTAAAATACTTTAAAATATTTCTTTTTAATCTTTTTCTTTTAAAGGATTAACGTTTTTTGTACAGGATTTTCTAATAAGAATACAATTTTTGAATTTAAAATAAGACAGAATTTGCGGTGAAATTGCATGGTTCCTTAAAATTATGTTTAAAAGTAAAATATATGAATGATAAAGTATTTTAAAATAATCCCATTTAGTCATTTTTTTTTTAAAAAAAATACAATCTAATATTCTTTAAGTAAAGAGATTTGTACAGGATTTTTTAAAAAAATACAATTCTTGAATTTGAAATGAAACACAGAATTTATTTTCTTAATAATTTTAAATATTTGTTAATCGGACAGTACTATGGAAATAAAAAAATATACACTTTCACAGATATGTTTAATACTCATTTATATATATATATATATATATATATATATATATATATATATATACAGGGTTTTTCAATAAGGATTCAATTTTTTAATTTTAACTAATAGAGAATTTTCTCTAAAATGTCGTTTCTTTAAAATTGTGTTTAAAGAAAATATATGAATGTTAAAGTACTTTAAAATGTTATCATTTAGTATTTTTTTAAAAAAAAAAATAACAATCGAATATTTCCTAAGTAAAGGGGGTTTTTGTACAGGATTTTCTAATAAAAATACAATATTTGAGTTTGAAATAAAACACAATCTATTTTCTTAACAATTTTTAAGATTTGTTAATCGAACAGTAGTATGGAAATAAAAAATATACACTTTCTCAGTATGTAATACTCATTTATATGTATATACACAGGGTTTTTCAATAAGGACTCAATTTTTTATCTGAATTAAGACATACTTTTCTGTAAAATGTGAAATTTCTTTAAAATTTGGTTTCAAATTAAAATATATGAATGCTAAAGTCCTTTAAAACATTATCCATTAGTCATTTTTTTTTAAAAAAAACTCCAATATTATCAAAGTAACGAGGGCTTTTGTATAGGACTTTCTAATAAAAATAAAATTTTTGAATTTGAAATAAAACACAGAATCTATTTTCTTAACAATTTTGGAGATTTGTTAATCGGGCAGTACTATGGAAATAAAAAATACACACTTTCTTAAACGTATGTAATACTCATTGATGTATATATATATATATATATATATATATATACATACAGGGTTTTTCAATAAGGACTCAATTTTTTAATTTGAATTAAAACACACAAATTTCTCCGAAATGTCATCTTTCTTTACAATTGTGTTTAAAAGTAAAATATATGAATGCTAAAGTACTTTAAAATATTCATATTTAGTCATTTTTTTTAAAAAAAGACAATTTAATATTCTATAAGTCCCATGTTCCCCTATATATGTAAAAAGTGCAATGTTTTTCTCCACCCGAAATGTTTTAGCAACTATCAGAGCATTTTATTCGGATTTTAATTAAATAAACGAATTTAAAATTTAATACAGACTAGTATTTATTCACTTTTGAAATATTTCTTTTGATAATGCTAACATTAATCGCCGCTGTTGCGTTTACAAATCATCCCACTATAGAAAAACAAAATTTTAATTTTTTTTTGTAACTCTTAATTAATTAGAAGGGACCTAAAATCAACCCATGTTAAACGTTTTCGAAACTTCCTACGATTTAGAGTAGCGGCATTTAATTGGTTAACAGCTGCTCAAGAGACATTTTCTTGACAAGTATTTGTGTAAAAATAGAAAATTCGAACCTATAGAAATCGTATTTAAAGACTAATAATTACAAAACACTCAATTTACAGTCAGTTAGGTAATAATGAAATATGTCAGGCATAATTAAAATGTAGTAACCGCAATTAATGCGCGTTTCGTGTGTGAAATCCGCTTAAAGTCGCCTCGAACGGCACGGTTTTAAATTATACGACGGGACGCTGTGATTTATTTAGAAATTCCGTGCGAATGGCTCGCGAAACAGAGACACGTCTTTATTATAATGAAAGCTATTTTCGCGAATACGCTCATTTGAAGAACATTTCAACGGCGCGAGCAGTTGTTTCGTTTAATAATTGGAATTTATCGTTTCGTTATATGAATTTAATATGATTTTGTATCGAATGATTCATGTTGTTTATATAGATGATTTGTTCATTATCTAGTTTTGTTCATTACTAGTCTTCTTTTTATATAAATCTAACCCTAGATTTACACCAGAGGTGTCCAATTTTTTGGCTTTTCTGGTCTACACTGGAGGAAGAAAAATTATCTCGGACCACACATAAAATACACTTACATTAACGATAGCTGATGAGCAAAAAAAGAAGATCCGTACATAATTTTCGTGATATCCTCCATCACAGATAAGCAAAAAAAGTCCTCGCATAATAATCCTAATTATGGGCCGCACCGTTCGGAGGGTCTTTTAAAATCGTCGAGCAGGTCACAAGTTTTGCAATCACTGATATAGAAAATGTACATATCTAAGTAATAAACCATTATTATTTTTTATTATAAAATTTAAAAAAGGGCGACATAAAACTAGCGGACATTTGTTATTGTTTTTGAGAAACTAATGCTTCAAAATCTGGTTCGATGGAAGTAGTTGCAATTCGTGTCTGTGAAGTTGGCATACAAAGTATTTTAAAAACATAAAATAAAAATTGTTCCAAGTAGCATTTATATAGTTTGAGTTTCTGGAAAGGGGAAAAAGTCCCAATCATTAAGGACCTAAAATATGTAAATAAAATTTTGGGGTGCCAACTTCACGCAGCATACAGACAATTAAAAATGTACATTTCGACGAGTGTTCTCAGTTCATCTAGAATAGTTCTTAAGTTCTTGAAAAGGAGAACAAAAGTTCCAATCATAACGACCAAAAAAATGAAAATAAAATTTTGGATGTCTGTTGTGAGTTTGACATGCAGTGTTACCTGTTATATGCCAGCAAAGCATCGTCGCCAATCATTATCTAGAAAAAAATGAAATTGCATTTTTGGAGCCATATTTGTAAAATTTTTTACTTCCTGCATGAACTCTAGAACTATTCTAGATGATCTCAGAACAGTCATCGAAATTAGAATTTTTAATTTTTGCATACTGCGTGAAGTTCGTGGTCCGAAATTTTATTTGCATATTTTAGGCATTTTATGACTGGAACTTTTTTTTCCTTTTCAGAAACTCTAGAACGATATGAATGCTACTTGGAACAATTTTTATTTTATTTTTTTTTAAACACTTTGTATGCCAACTTCACAGATATTTGCAATTCTCAGTGAGTTCACAACTAGGTCCAGTCTCCTATGCTATAGCTATTTATTTGTAACTTAAGCTATCTGATTTTTTAAGTGTTTATGGATATTTTTTTTATTATATTTCTCTAGTGTTTTAGTCGGTGATGTCCTAAAACAATGTTGTGCATTTTATTTCGTTTACTATTACTTAAAGTTAAACATTTAAAAAAAAATCGCTTGTCACGTAGGAATTTCTTGAGGTTGAAAATAGATGGAACACAGATGGAGTTAAATCGATTGAATACAGTTTACTGGACGGCATATTGTACTTGAACTTGGCAATTTTTATCATAAAAAGGACACTTATGTGAAAGTGAATGATTATAATAAAAAAAATCATTAAAAAACTCAATCTTTTACACAAATTATTCTATTTGGTATGTTCAAGAGATTGGCATAATACTCCCTTGTTATTCTTTCATCCTCTACGACATAATAAATAATCAATTTTTCGGTCACGGGGGATGAAGATACTTCCATTGTTCATACAATTGTTTCGTTTCTGGTGTGTGATGATCGATTTAGTGACTGTCAGGTACAAGAGCACATGATTCATTCTTCACAACTGGATGATGTACTAGTCGTGGCTGTACTTGGAGCTTTCGGTCAAATTAAAAAATGTGGGAGGCCACTGAACTGGGGTGCTCCAGGCGTGCGCTATTTGCACGGCCTCTAACCAGCCCAGCCGAACGCAGCGTGTGCGACAAACTGTCACAAATTTATTTTACCTTCGGGCTAGATATTTAAAACAGAGGATTTTTTAATTACATTGTGTTTTTTTTGATAATTTAGTACACAGCAGCCATTTGAAAAATATTATATTTTTAATTAATATTATAATATTTTTAATAAATTAAAAATATCAATGGTATACTTTACGACGACAAGTAAATAAAAGCTCAAAAAAGTTACTGAACGAAATTTAAAAATTCAGAATTAAAAACTGACCCAACTAGCCCCAGTCTCACTTACTTATAAAATTAATAAAATTTATCTACTTTTATAATATTATGAAACGTGTGACACTTTTTATGTTATTCTATAACGTTTTTTAAAAATCATTTTTGTTACATTTTGATAATCTCTTGTCTTACTGTACATGTTTTAAAAAATATAAAAGAAACCATTCAAAACAGCATATAAATACAATGAATTTAATTTATTATCAACGAAAGAAGAACACATTTTTAGAGACGTGTAACAAAATCTTTGTATAAAAATTTGATAAACAATTTCAATAACTTACCGATAGAATGTTATACGAGGAACGTATAAATAAGAAAGACATATAAAAGTAAATAATTAAAACATAAACATACTGACAACGTACCCGTCTAACGACATTAAATAGTGCAGTAGACGGATATGTTTCTATTTATACTGAAAACTAAGATACACAAAGAGTGAACATGTGTTATAAAGTTTATCGGATACGCTACTTAAATCCAGTGAAGTAATAAACCCGAGTTATATTACACAGTTATTGGAACTGAGAGTTAATTAGTGTCAGTGACAAAGGAGTTTTAAATTCTGTTCAATGTCAGAATAGAAAACACTCTTCCAATTCGTTTATCTCGAGGATGTTACCACACACTGAACATAAGACAAGTGTGTATTGATGTGGATGAATGAAAAAAGAATATATATATTTTTTTTAATTATGTGCAGGTACGCTCGACTAAATCATTTTTAAATGTAAAAAAACATTGAGATTAAAAGTAAAATGTATGAATTCTAAAGTCTTAGGCTGGTAGAAAAATAATTACGGTTTATGACCTTCAAATTCATACACATTTTTTAATTTAAGTGGTTTTATGATGCCTGTGAAATTGGAATACAAAACGTTATAAAAATAAAATTAAAGTTGTTCCAAGTAGCATTCATATAGTTCTACAGTTCCTGAAAAGGAGAAAAAAAGGTCCAATCAAAGATCTAAAATATGAAAATAAAGTTTTGAGGTGCCAACTTCACGCAGCATACAAATAATAAAAAATGCGCATTTCAACGACTGTTTTCAGCTCATCTAGAACATTTCTTTTTCTTTTCATGAACTCTAGAATTTTATTTTAAATTGTTTGGCCTTTAATGATTGGAACTTTTCTCTTCTTCTCAGGAACTCTAGAACTATTCTAGATGATCTCAAAACAGTCGTTGAAATGCGCATTTTTAATTGTTTATATGCTGCGTGAAGTTGGCACTTCCAAAATTTATCATCATATTTTAGGCCTTTAATGATTAGAACTTTTTTATCCTTTTTAGAAACAATAGAACTATCTGAATGCTACTTGAAAAAAAATTTATTTTAGTTTTTTTTAACACTTTGTATGCCTAGACTTCACAGACATAGATTCAAGTGGTCCATAACTGTTGGATGAATAACGCCTAATTTTTGTGCAAGCTCTCGAATTATTATGCGTGGTTCTGATTCATTTTACACCTTCACTAAGTCGTTACGAACTGAAGCACTCCCGTGATCTTCATCTTTAAGGCTCTTGACCCCAGCATGAATTTTTTGGAACCACCATTGCATCATACGTTCCTTAACAGTACCCACATCAAAAGCATCGTTTAGTTTACAGGAAGTTCTTGCTGCTTTACCATCCGTTTTGAATTCGCACAAAAATTACTCTTATTTGCTTCTTTTCCATCTTTAATTCAATAATTCAATTTGAAGCAAAATTATTAATAGAAACAAAGTCGATGTTACCAAATACAGACCGAAAAAATCGCTTTAACCCCTATAGCCTTAATGTCGAGTATGCTCGTCATGAAAAGATGGCATTTTTTTATTTAATGTCGAGTATACTCAGCATGTAGAAAAAAATCGCTTTTGTTATTTATTGTAAAATTTACGTAAAAAAATATACATATTTGCGATTCTAGCACATTTTAGAATCTTTCTAAGCATTTTTCTCTTTGTTTCGTGAATCTTACGTTGGCTATCTAGAGAAGATATTATAGAATGTAATAGAAAAACTTGTAAAGTGAATAATGTTTTTATTTATCCTCCCATATGAGTTTTACTGATAATAATGAAAATATATCTTTACATGCAAGAAAACGGAAAAGAACGATAACACCTGTAACGTCTTCTGATTAAAATAGTGATGAGGTTGAAGAAGATAATGAAGCTGTGGTTGCATAAAGAAGGACACAGAAAAGAATATCAGTAATTTCAACTTCTTCTGATGAAAGTAGTGATGAGGATGAGGAAGGTATTGAACCCGATAAAGAAAATAAAAATTCAAATGTACAATGGAGTATTAGAGATAGAGAGCGAGCACCATTTAAATTTACTGTTCATCCTGGTCCAAATTTCATTATTCCACATTCGTCAAAAACCAAACGTGTGTTCTATATGGAAACATTTTTAGATTATGACTTACTTAACATAATAATGGAACAAACTTTTTATATGCTGAGCAATATTTGGAAAGTCACCTGAATTTGAAACAACATTCTAGATTAAAAAAAATGGATGGCAACAAACAGTAATAAAATACGATTTGTGAATTACTTACCAATAAAATTAAAAATTTTTAAAGAAACAAAAAAATTAAATTTTTGCTATAATTTAACTCAATCTTACAGAAAGTGCATTTACTGTGTTTTCGTCGATTATACTCATCATCGCCTAGAAATAATTGAGCACACCAGTGCACATTCTCAAAATAACACAAAACGCTTAAGGGTTAAAACGATATTAACACGAACTCAATGAAATGACACTTTTATTGAAAACAAAGTTAAAATTCAGAAGTCAAAAATGGATAATTTTGATTTTTCATTTCCGGAAAAAGGTGGCTATTCTATTGATGACGTTTTGGCATCGTTTTGTGACAGCTTCGAGGTTTCTCCGGTTGTGTAGATGGCGGTGTCGTCAGCGTATTAACTACTTCGACGTCCTTAATGTTGTTCATGTGAAGTTTTCTTGTTCTTTTATCTATTGTATTCCACAAATACGTGGTGGGATTTATATCAGGTGATTGCGCAGACGTTTTTAATATGTGAGGAGTGTTACATAAAATCCACACCCACATATATATATATATATATACATATATATATATATACATATATATATATACATATATATATATATACATATATATATATATATATATATATATATATATATATATATATACATATATATATATATATATATATATATATACATATATATATATATATATATATATATATATATATATATATATATATATATATGATACAATGAAGTATGGAAAGATGCATGTTGGGAACAACAAGAAGAGATAGAAAGAGAATAGAATGGATAACAAAACAAACAGGAGTCACAGATATAATAAGAAGAGTGAAGAGTCTGAAATGGAAATGGGCGGGACATATCGCAAGAAGAGAGGACAACCGATGGACGAGAGAAATTATTGACTGGGAACCAAGGAATATAAAAAGACCCAGAAAGAGAGCAATGAACAGATGGGATAAATATATTAAAAACTTTCTTGGAAAACTGTGGAAAAGAGAGGCACTGAATCGAACAAAATGGAAAATCATAGAAAAGGCAATTATCCAGCAGTGGATTAACAGAGGCTGAAGATGATGATGATGATGTGTATATATGTATTAGATAACCAAGAATTTTCTGTCGCTGTTATAACGTACAATAATTCCATGAATTTTTTACACTTGTAATCGGACAAAATTCCAAAAATGGTTTATCCATAATATTAACATACCTTTTAAATGAATCTCGAACTGATCACTTTAATTTAAAAAATAACTCTAACCCCTAAAAATGTCTGTCAAAAATAGTGTAGTACGTGCGTGTTTGCTTTATGAATTTAAACTTGCGATTAACACTACAGAAACTGCAAAAAAAATTGTACTGCGTTTGGCGAAAATACAGTTATATCACGAACGGCACAAAATTGGTTTAAAAAAATTTCTGCCGGAGATGAATCCATTAAACACGAGACCAGCTCAGGCAGACCATCAAATTTAAATATCGACGAATAGAATATAATGATTGAAACAAATTCCAGTTTAACGTGTCGACAGCTTGCAGAATTGTTCAAAGTAAGTGACGAAACAATACAGAAGTATTTACATAAAATAGGAAAAAGGTGGAAATTAAGTAAATGGGTACCACATGAATTAACTCCCAATAACAAATTACAGTGACTTACACTCTGTACATCTCTTATTTCACGACTAAAATCAGAGAACTTTTTGGATCAAATTTTGACCGCTGATGAAAAATGGACTATGTATTACAACTACAAACGTACTTACCACAGGCTTTAATTAAGCGATCCTGTCCCACAAAGTCCTGAAGAAAATTTTATACTACGGAAACTTCTTCTCTGTGTTTGGTGGACTTCAAAAAGAATTATTTATCATGAATATCGACGAGTGGGTCAAACTCCCACAGAAAACATTTATAGTGAACAACTCCAACGAGTACACGATGCATTACAACAAAAACAGCCAGCACTTGTAAATCGTAAAAAAGTATTATTTCTGCAAGATAACGCACGACCACACGTTGCAGTAGAGACCAGAACAAAAATTATGAATTTAGGGTGGGAGATCCTCCCCCATCCTTCGTTTTCTCCAAACATATATTTATCAGATTATCACCTATTTTTATCTTCGAACAATCATATGCGCGGGAAACCGTTTAATAATGAAGTAGAATTAAAAATGGTGGTATCTAAATTTTTTGGAAATAAAAATAATCAGTTTTA
Source organism: Acanthacorydalis orientalis (assembly GCA_034766995.1). Classification (NCBI taxonomy): domain Eukaryota; kingdom Metazoa; phylum Arthropoda; class Insecta; order Megaloptera; family Corydalidae; genus Acanthacorydalis; species Acanthacorydalis orientalis. Next base: position 56,151,534 of record CM068313.1, read on the forward strand.
TAAAAATCGAATTTATAAATTATCTCCTCGCTGGGAAAGGGTTATTCAATACGGAGGTGGATATTTTGACGAATAAAGTTATTTTATGTAAAAATATACAAGTGTTTTTTTCTCAATTCAAAAACGACAGAACTGTCTGTTATATATATATATATATATATATATATATATATATATATATATATATATATATTTATATATATATAGAGAGAGAGAGAGAGAAAGAGTGTGAAGTAAATAAATAAATCATAAAGTCAGTGATACACGATCGTTACACCATTCTTGTCTTTATTTACCCATTTTTCTCCAGCAACGATTTAGAAAGACGATAAATTCAAACGATGTGAACGTAAAAAAAACGAATACAAACATCTTCTGTTGCTCTACAAATCATATACTCTGAATGCAAAACGAGAAGGATTGTGGATGAAACGTGAGCTCATCAGTAAAACGTACGGTGTTCAACTTACGCGTGTGTGTGACTACGTTTTCCAAGATTGTTTTTGCTTTATAGCACGTTGTCAGACATGAACAGTAAGAGCAATCGAAAAGCGGTTCGTCGACCCTGACAATTGATTGTATCTTGTAAAAAGCATCGATAAAACGTGTATTAGAAAAAGTCCTCGTCGTTTTGTAAGAATAAAAGCTATGAGTTCGTACAACCAGGAGAAAGTCAATCAGTATTTATTATGTTGGTTGGCTTGTTGGCGGATATTCGAATACGTGGATATCTGTTTGTGATCACAGATGAATATCTACCTGTAATAATTCATAAGTATTTGTTTTTAACAAATGAATTTATACTTGACAGAGTTACCTGTGTATGACGAGTATACTCGTCACGAAGATGAATTTGAGCAATCAAATTATTGTTTTTTCAAAAATCAGATGTCATTCCATTACAACTTGGTTCAATTTTACAGCAGCTATATATACTCTGTATGAGTATAATATAGCATAATAATGAGCATAATATATGTGTGTATATATATATATATATATATATATATATATATACATATATATATATATATATATATATGTATATATGTACATTTATATATATATGGTGCAAAAATAATTGCGGTTTTTACGTATCGAGTATAAAGACATTATATATCAGTTAAAAAACATATTTCCGAGTATTAATCAAGATAAAGGCAATAGGCCTGAACACATTTCTCCCAACGGGAAACAAGTTTGTTTATTCCTACATGATGGAATTTTGGAGTCCTGGAATTAACGAATTCATCGAACGCGCCTTGAGCTGATGTTTGATCTTTGAGAAATCTTCTCTTGTGGGAAATTACTCAAATGTTTAAAAAAATGATACTGTCGGAGACAGGTCCGGAGAATAAGGTGGGTGAGGTAAGGTTTCATAACCTAGTTCATTTCATTTTTTAAAGTCATTTGTGAGACGTGTTGTCGGGCGTAGTCATGAAAAAGAATTCGTCCCATCTTCGATTGACTAATACTGACCGTAAAGGTCTAACTTATCATACATTTTTCAATTTCCTGTCAATGATTTTCTGATGTTATTGTTTCACCAGGATTTAAGAAGATATAGTGAATGATGCCACTTGTCGACCACTAAACATTGACTATAATATTTTATTCGTGAAGCTTTGGTTCAGAAAACTGGTTTGGTACTTCTCCTCGAATTAGTCACTGTTATAAACGTTTTCTATTGTTGTAAAGAATCCACTTCTCATCACATGTGACAATTCAATCAAGAAAGAATCATTTTTGGTACGAAAAATAAACGCAGAGCAGAATTTGTATCTCCAAATCGCTTGATGTTCGTTTAGTCCGTATAATACCCGTTTATCAAGCTTTTTTGTTTTTCCAATTAGCCTCAAATGTCGAACAACTTTTGAATGATTAACATTGAGTTAATTTGCCACCTCTCGAGTTGTTTTACGTGGGTCCGCTTCAATAATGGTTTTTAAATCATTATTGTCTTTAGCTTCAGGACGTCCACGACCCTTTACATCATCAAGGCTTTCGATTGGATCAGGAAATTTTTGAAACCAGGGTTGAGTTGTACGTTCACCAATTGACTCTTCGCCAAAAACTAATTTGATATTTCGAGCAGTTTCTATTGTTTCACGTCTCAATTTAAACTCTTACAACAAAATCGTGCGAATTTACTTTTTCCCATGATTCATTTAAGAGATTATATCCCACACTACTAAATAATGACAACAATAGATAGAGCTGAAATCATTAGTGCTAATTTCATTGTTTATAATGATGTTTCACACGTTTGTAACAAAAGATAACGGTACCTAGAAAAATCGGCAACAAACTTAAAATGATAAAAACTGCAATTATTTTTGCACCAACTTAACAGATGAACACTTCTGTAATAGGGCGACACAGTTGAAAGGTTGAAAATGTATCATTTTCTTTAACTAGAATATCATAAAAACATCCATGTATAAATAATGAAGTAACGTCTGTGTATATGTGTATATATATATATATATATATATATATATATATATATATATATATATATATATATATATATATACATATATTTTCACATATGTCTTCATATACTTGTTGCTATTCTAGTTTTTTGTTTGTTACAGCTATAATATTGTATTTTTTTATAGAAATATGCCAATCACATCTTGAAGGTTTTTTTTTTTTTAAAAAAAAATAAGTGAATAGAAAGACAATACTTAGGGCAGTAAAATTATTTTTTTTTTTAACATAATCTTCCTTAAGATTAATACATTTTATCCAACGTTGTTCGAATGCCGTTATACCGGTGTTAAAGCGCAATTTCTCAATCTCCTCAAAATAAGCGTCTACTTCGGCTATACCCTCCTCATCTGTGTTAAATTTGTTCCTAGCAAGGAATATTTTCAGTTGTGGGTAGAGATGGGAGTCGGAAGGGGGAAAGTCTGGTGAATATAGGGTATGAGTAACCAATTCGACGTAAAGAGAACGGATTTTGGCGGCTGTTTGTATCAATGAATGAACCGGAGCGTTGTCGTGATGAAACACGTTGTATTGTGGGTCATTTTTCATCAATGCTGGTTCGTAACTTGTTCAAAAAGATACAGTAATAAGCGATGTTGATTGTTTCCTTTTTAAAATAATCCATTAACAAAATTCCATATAAAACTCAAAAAAACTGAAATCATGACTTTTCTCACCTATCGACCAGCTTTGAACTTATTTGGTGACCTACCTTCTCTTATTCCACTGTTTCGATTGCTCTTTGGAGTCTGATATTGTTCAATGAAATGGGCTATGAAATATTGCTTCATCCACCATACTTACTAGACATTTCAACAAGTTCACTTATTTAAGCATTTCGACAACTTCTTACAGGGTAAGGTCTTCAACGACTGAGTTACTGCCGAAAGTGCATTTCAAGATCTTTTCGACTCCGGAATTTTACGGCACCGGAACAAATATACATGTAATTAATTGGAAAAAATGTGGCGATTCCAATGATACTTATTTCGATTAATAAAGTTAATTATCAGCTGAGAAAAATGTATATGAATTTGGTCATAAACCGCAATTATTTTTCTACCAACCTAATACATTGTTAGCACTTAGCAATGAACACATTTAAAGATAAAGAAGTTACCAATTAATACATTTAGTACCATTAAACTTTGTAAAGAAAAAAAACTGTTATCTCTTTATCGGTTTAGATTTCCCGGTGGATGAGGAGGGTGTCTTCTTACACGTGGGTCAGTGAGAGAAACGCCCTGGTATTTTCTAAAATTAAATTTGATAAGATTTCACGCATTGCCGACTGCTAATTTTTTGCTAAAATTTTGTATAGGACCGGCAAATTTAGACATATACAATTATTTTGGAAGATGTGTAATGAAACAGTGATAATTTTTTGAAATTAATATATATTTGAATGTACCTCACCTTCTATTTTTTTCACGGCACAAATATAAAAAAAAACTTGTCATCAAATAACCAGCTAATAATGTTAGTAAAGATTTCCGATTTTTCAGAAATCGTAACCATTCCTGGAGTATCTTCAAATGGTTCTAGTTCTGGTGGTGTATCAAGTTCATTCCACACACAATTTCACTTACACTAGCCATGTTTTGATTTGTATCAGAATCACTGTCTATATCAGATAGAATACGAGTACACCTTTTTCTGATAGAAAAAATGTCTCTATCTGATCTTTCTTCTATCTCACTATCCGAATCATTGTTCTCACTTTCACAACTGCTTGGTTCATCTGAAAGATATTCACAAAATTCCTCTGAAAAAATATCTTCCTTATCTATTATGAATGTATGAAATTTTAAAACAGAATTAATTTTTACTAGAATTATTTGAAGTCTTATGTATTTACCGGTCCTTCCGAAGTCAGAAACGAAAATTAAAATATCTCCAGTAACAAGATTGATAATATTCTAAAGCAAAAAAATACCGTTATCTGAAGAACTGTCAAGAAAGCATGCACATCACCTAAAACGAGAATTCTCGTATATTTAAGTATACAGTCGCAACGAACACCTAATTTGAAAAACTGAATTGTTCATTGCCTGTCCTTTTTCCATTGTCCTTATTTAATGTTCGTTCTGATTTTATTAACAGAGATAGAATTCATTTTCTTATATTTTATTTACTTAACCAATTTTATTTCTCTAATGTAAAGTGTGTATTTGTAAATTTTAATATATATATATATATATATATATATATATATATATATATATATATATATGAGTAATGTTTGCTGTGCGTCGTTTCGGCTTTTCTTCAATTTGTATCATTTTTGTGAATGCTTTTATTTAAACAGTCCGACAGTGTAGATACAATAAAACAAGATTATGTCAAACCGTCATCCAAATTGTATATTCAAATATAATGTATTTCTGTTGTCTCGCTTGAATACTGATATTCACAAAAAAAATCCCCCTTGCGTACGATGTTACATTTAAAAGTTATTTTTGTTTTCTTGTACGGTGACATCGAGACGAAAAGAAACGAAAGACAATAACAATTAAGTGTGTTGTCATACACACATCGAACCTTAAACGCAGTCATAAACGTTTTATTTTATTGTATTATCGATTTTTTTCTCCTTTGTAGCAGTTCATTTATGTCTTTTTTCATTATTTTATGGATTTTCGTGTAATATTGCCTTCATCGAAACATTATTATTATTATTATTATATATATATATATATATATATATATATATATATATATATATATGTGTGTGTGTGTGTGTATGTGTGTATGTATGTGTGTGTACCTTCAATCAAGTTACTCGAAAATCAAAATTAAGCAAAGAGTAAGACATGGATATGAAGTTTATCCAAAATTTTTTTATAGTAATCTTAGAAGATCGGGAAGATGAAATAATAAAAATAAAAGGCGAAAGGCTGACACCTCCTATTTATTGATGATATAACCATATATATTCCCAAATACTTTCGAAGAACTGGACAAGAGAATTGAAGAATTAAACAATGCCAGTCAACATGAATCACAGTAAAACAAAATTGATGTTTAAAACGTTTGTAGATATGAAGAAAACAGAAATAAAAAAAAAAAACAGAAATTGAAAACATTACGAAGTATATGTATTTGGGCCAAATTATTAACAAGAATGGATCATTCATTCGCGAAGTTGATAGACCAATAAAAATTGAATGGAGTTAATTTGGACTCTGTTTGAAGACTAATGTATTCTTCTTATACTCATCTATGGAAGTGAAACATGGATTGTTAATGTCAAAGCAATGTAACGATTTAGTACAGTGTAGGTAGTATGGGGAAATGTGTGGTGAATAATAAGAACAGATAAGAGAAGAAGCGAAAAGAAACTGAAGTTACAGAAATAATTAAAACAGTGAAGAGTTTGAAACAGTGGAACATATTATAAAAAGGAAAAACAATCGATGGACAAGGGAAAAAATTGTCGAGAACCCAAAAAGAACACAGAAGAAGAACAATGAACCGATGAGATAAGGACATTAGAAAATTTATTGTTAATTTATATAAAAGAGAGCTATTGGATCATTTGAATTGGAAAGTTTCGGAAGAGGTCTCGATCCAGTAGTGGATCGAAAGGGGTTGATTTTAATTATATATATATACACACGCTAGTTTTCCATTTCTTTTTTATGCAAATGTATTTAATAATTATTCACACTGCTCGCTGCTGTCTCCTACTCCTAGGGAGGTAGCAGGTTGCCCCCCGCTCGCTCTGTCCTAAAGAATAAAAGAAATTAACAAATTATACGCACAAATAATCTGCGTAAAATGTAAGTTATAAAATATTTATTGGAAAAGTTTATAAAAATTAACAAAATACAATGTTAAAATATGTAACGATTTTAAAATTGTTCCACATTTTAACATTCTAAAGCTTCAGTGTATACAAAATTTTGAATAAAAGTCCTAATCAAGTTTACATCGAAATCTTAATCTCTCTTTTGTTGCATACCGCGAAGCAGAACACTGATTATGTAACTGATATCAACCAATCAGAACAGAGACCAATCTATTTTTATCGCCCAATCAGAATACGAATAAAAGTCACGGAAAGAGAAAATCAACAAAAATCGAATTGCCAAAATACAGACCGAAAAATACACTTAAAATGATATTAAGGGGACCCGGTGGTCTAGCGGCCTAAAATTTAAGCTATTTTAAAAATTTTTTTTCTATATGAGGGTAATGAATAATGCTTTCAAATTTTTTTACACTTATTTTATCACTAATAAACTACACAAAAATGAAAATAAAGACAAAAAAAAATTTTTTTTTAATTAGAAAAATGATGCTGAAGTCTCCCTCTCTAAAAAAATGGAATTGCGTGGTGAATGATGATTTATCTCTCCCTCTGATCTGAAATAAAACAATTGACGAATTTTTAATTAGTATAAGTATAGCTATCGCAGGAAGTAGAATAAAAAAAAAATGACAAAATGGCGCGTAGTCAAAAGTACAAGTTTGAAAACGACCAGTATTTTTGAATGTTTTGTTAATAAAAAAAATATAAATATTTTACGGAAACTATTAGAGAGATAGCGAGCGAGAGATAGAACTATTCAGAATAACATATTAAAATTTCAGACAAATCGGTCAAGTAGTTTTTTTTCTGGCCCCCGCAAGACGAAAAAAAGTAGTTTCGAGATAAACGCGTTTAAAGTTCAGCCGGCTCTACTTATTCTTCTACCTACCTGACCTTCTAATGGGCTGTAGATCCTGAAATACTCTGAATTTCGTCATCAAATTTTAACAGTATATTTTTAAGATACTATACTTTCGAAAAAAAATCGATTTTTCGAAAATTCTAGACCACCGGGTCCCCTTAACATGAACACGATGAAATGACACTTTCAATGGAAAAAAAGTAAGGTTAGAATTCAGAAAACAAAAACCGGAATTATTTTCCTACCAATCCTATACATTTTCTTCTATTGAATTTCGTTTAGTTTCATTACGGTTAATAACTTACTAAATGTAAAAATATGATTTGGTCCGTGTTTGTGTTAAACATAAATACTTGTATTAAATATCAGTTTATATTCGTATACGTGAAGAATATTAATGGAGATATATTGGGAAAATGTGTTAATTAAACAACCGTAGTGAAGTTCCGCACACTGTTTCTTAATCAGATCTAATGAGTTCGAAACTAAATGAAGTTACACCAATTATCGTATCCATTATAGATCAAGCGAATAGTGCCCGTAGATAATACATTCCTCGTCGCGCCAGAGTTTGTGTTCACCCCTCATAAGATAATATGATACACAGCGACGTTAGAGAGTAGTCGATTATAATAAACTCGGTTCGACGATAATTACAAGTATATAACATTTACAATAATGCGAATGTGTTTACGACGTTTATATAATCGAAACCGTTCGGGAAACGGTGGATTTATTCTTCAGTGAGGATAAAATGCGTCGTACTAAAGCATGAATAGCGAGCCACGTTAATTAAAGAAACATGTTTTGACATATTAAGTGTAAGAATTAATTCGGTGTTTCGAAATTGAATCTGACGTGATTTTGTTTTAAATTAAAGTTTCATCTTGTCGTTTTATGATTTTGAAGTGTCATTCTTAATATGTATATATATATATATATATATATATTTTAGAAAAAACAGAAAAAGTTCTCGCTGATATATTCACTGCTTGTATACAAAAAAGAACTATCCCAGATAAATGGAATGAAGCCACCGTAATTCTTCTACACAAGAAAGGAGATAAAGAAGATTTGAAAAATTATCGGCCGATTAGTTTACTACCTACGATATATAAGATCTTTACAAAAATAATTTCGAAACGTCTACAAGTGCAACTAGATTTCGCCCAACCAAGGGAACAAGCAGGATTTGGAATCGGATTTAGTACAATGAATCATATTCAAGTAGTGAGAGAAGTAATAAGCCGGTCAAATGAATACCAAATACCAGTGTGACCTGGATTTATAGAGTACGAAAAGGCTTTTGACTCCATCACCACCTTGTCGGTAATATCTGCATTGAAGAACCAGGGCATAGAGGGCACAGTTATCGAGCTGCTAGATAACATCTATAAAAAAGCAACGATGTCGGTGCAGCTACATGAAGAAACAAGAAAGATAAAAATCGAGAAAGGTGTAAGACAGGGAGATGCAATTTCTCCGAAATTGTTTACTGCGGCCTTGGAAGAAGTATTCAAATCGCTCGAATGGGAGGACAAAGGAATCGAGATAAAGAGCGAAAGATTAAGCCATCTCCGGTTTGCCGATGATATAATTATTTTCGCAAATACTCCGGAAGAGTTGCAAAAGAGGATAGAAGAACTAAACGATGCCAGTCAAAAAATCGGCCTCAACATGAATCATACAAAGACAAAAGTACTGTTCAATGCGTTTGTATGTCCGAAGAAAATTGAAATAAAAGGAACGGAAATAGAAGAAGTCACGAAATATGTTTATCTAGGCCAGCTTATCAACAGAGATGGATCATTCACTGAAGAAGTAAATAGGAGAATAAAAATGGAATGGAGCTCTTTCGGACGAAACGCCTCAATATTTAAATCAACAATCCCACTCTGTTTAAAGAAAAAAGTATTCGATCAGTGTATACTACCGGTCCTCACCTACGGCAGAGAAACATGGCTGCTTAACGCCAAAATAGTTCAGACTCCAAACAACACAACGAAGTATGGAACGATGCATGTTGGGAATAACAAGAAGAGATAGAAAGAGAATAGAATGGATACGAAAACAAACAGGAGTCACAGATATAATAAGAAGAGTAAAGAGTCTGAAATGGAAATGGGCAGAACATATCGCAAGAAGAGAAGACAACCGATGGACAAGAGAAATTATTGATTGGGAACCAAGGAATATGAAAAGACCGAGAAAGAGACCAATGAACAGATGGGATAAGGATATTAAAAACTTTCTTGGAAAACTGTGGAAAAGAGAGGCACTGAATCGAACAAAATGGAAAATCATGGAAGAGGCCTTTATCCAGCAGTGGATTGACAGGGGCTGAAGATGATGATGATGATATATATATTTCGGGTTTAGTGCGCGCACCACTTTATCGGGGCACTGTTGAGGCGCACTGTGTATACGGCGCGCAAACAGTTTTATCCGCTCGTTGCGGCGGCGATTTATCTGACTCCAAAAGATAATCAAAGGTATAGATAAAAGACTCTCTAGATGACAAGGTACGGGTTAAAAATCAATGGCATAAAAACGATAGGCTGGGGCTGGGGAGGTGCGAGATGTTAACTCATTGTCTGACATGGCCAGATGACACTGTCCGCGCGATGTTTGTGCGGGAGATTTTAATACTTGAAATTTGAATATTAGTGCTGGTATACATTCCCATCCAGAAATATTTAATTTTAATACAATTTTATAATAATTCTCAAATAATCGATTCCATATAAAATACGAAATTCATTACTTTAAAATTATTATAAAATTGTGTTAAAATTAAATATTTTTGAATGTATGTGAATATATTTTAAATTATTTAATTTTTTGCAGTCATACTATTGTATGGTGCTGTTTGCAATTCACAAAAAAGACAATTGTCTATGTAATTTATTTATTTTTAAAAAATATTTAACACTAAAAATAAATAACTAAACACTAGTAATAAAAACGACAAAAAGAACATTTAACACAACACTAAAAATTGCTCTACTATCGAAATCAAAGGAAGAGGTCTTTTTTCGCTTTTAAGGAATTTAACGCTTTCATATTATTTCATCCCATATCACACCCTGTGCACATAACCCGAAGTTCAATTGACTCTATTCGCTGAATAACTTCAATGATCATTCGTGACAAATGATCTGAAGTTAAATTTCGACAAAAATAGTAGGCAATTGACTGCTTCCAGCTGCGTCTCACTAGTTGCAAAATAAAAACCATAAAGCTATTTACATATCCCTGTCCTATGAATCTGATGTTCATGTCAACATGTCCAGTAATTCTATCAGCACATAGGTCATACGACAACCCCCGCGAATTGACATTTCATCGAACATTAACAAACAGAAGTTGTCGTTGTCCTTTAAATTACTGACCATGCTAGTTAAGTATGCCATAATGTAGTCCGTTCGCACCTGGTTTCAAAGGAATCAATCTCAAAAAAGTCACTAAAGAATTAATCGATGGTAAAGCAATTAATTTCCATAATAAACGATAACCTTTTGGACTTCTTTTCTAGAAAAACGAACAACAAGTCCTGTTCTATCCACTGTTTACCTAAATCTGCCATACCCTTGACACGAGTCTATAAAAAATATTTTTGTTGGTTCATTTATAAAAGCCAATGTAAACATTTATGAATTTAAAAAAATTAGTGCACTACTAAATTTTAAAATAATTATTAGTTACGATCGAAAATGTATGTTCCATATTGTATCGTATAACTTTGTACTGTTTTGAATTACTAAATTAATTTACACCATCAGCGTTTCCATTCAAAATAATAATGGAAACATTGCAGCTGTTGGCGTCAATTTGAACAGTAATTATAATAGAAACGTTTATAATTTTACAAAATAAATTATAGTATAAATAATAAATGACATTTGTGAATATTTACATTCACTAGTAGAACGATCACATCTGCAATGGCAGGAGCAATCAGTGTTTCCATCGTACTAGTTGATGAGAACACTGCGGACGGTGGCTAAAATTTAAACAGCATTTATTATACAAATGTTTCTTGTTACCCAGAAACAAATTAGGTACTTTCAGATCATTGTATCTCACATAGCATGGTTTTGAAAAATTGTTATTTTTCAAAACCATATGTAATAAACCACAAGCAGGTTATGTTAAGAAATAAAAATATTTTATACCTGTCTTTGCAAGAACAAAGAGAGGACCGCTGATCTGTTTATGCAGTTCTGTTGGGAATTGGTAAAATCGCATGATCTAAAATGATGCTGACAATTTTTTCACTCTACATGCTGAATCCACATGTTCTTCACCAATTGCCATTGTTTGAATCCGAAGACGTGCTCTACAATACAAATATTATTACACATAAATAACTATTAACAATTAAAGTTAATCTAATTAAAATATAACTCACCTGCTTTAATCACAAATTATTTCACAAACACTAAACAATAAAAATGTTAAATACATATCAAACAGATGTAATTTTCGAACAGCGTCTTTTTAAGAATGCAATTTTTCTTTAACCAATAAGAAAGCAAATATATGTTCATGTTCTCCGCCAATAGTAAAACGATGTACAAAATGACTTATAAATCGAACAACTAATGCCATCCATTCGTATCAGCATTTCTAAAAAGAATGCTCAGGGTTGCCTATGTTACTTTGACCGGCCTGATCGATGGGTTCCCGACTTTGTGTACATGGGGATGGAGGATATACTGATCGCGGCTATGAAAACGTTATAGTCCACAGTACGTAACCCCTTATCTTTATTGTTTACCACATATTTGCAACTTCGTGAGTGGCTTCATTTTGACGAGTCTACCACACTTTTCCTCTGCGAAAATTCTCGGTAACGCTGTGTTTTCAAATGAGTGATTTCGAAACATGTCAATTTTATAATGTTACTTAATGCAATGACCACATACTTTTTTGCAGTGAAATTGAAAGATAATTTGATAAAAAAATACGAAACAAAACTTGATCTACAGAAACAATCCGGCGATTTAGAAAACAAAAGTAGATAAATTTTATTCGGAGTCACTATCGCTACTGTAATTCAAAACAATCAACCTTTTCCTTTTAATTGGCATAAAAGTTATCATCTGCAACGCTTGAAATATTTGTAAGTTTGACATCATTTTTATTGTTTGTTAATTTTTTCGGATGATTTGTTCTCTATCTTTTCTTTTACTAAGTTTTCATAAATTTGATATATAATAAATACAATGAATATATAAAATGAAATCTATCTGACCGCGTAAAATGAGATCGCGTAAATCAATACCGCGTATAAAAAGTGCAGCGTAAATCGAAGTATAATTTGCCGCGTAAAAGAAAACTCGTGTAAAAAAAATCCCGCGTAAATTGAAGGACTTGTGTATATATATATATATATATATATATATATATTGTATATATATAGACTATATATATATATATATATATATATATATATATATATATATATTTGGTACTTTCCAAATTACTAGTTTATTATAGTGTTTCTGTTTTTTGTTTAGTTTATATTAATAAAAAATTATAAAGTAAATTCAATATCAAATAGACATCTGCCTAGATAATTCAGTTAATCACACATAATGTTAACGATTGTTCAATATTGTTGTTTCCGGCGCACTCTAAATATATATTGAGCGTTGGAATTAATTCGTAGCATTTTTTTTCATGAAAAAAGATCATTTATTTTAAATTAAATTGAAAAAACATATCATTCGAAGTATTGTTCATCGGTAGCCACTACTTTTTCCCATCTTTCGGGCAGAAGACGAAACTACGAAGTCGGAAGAACGCCTCGTCTTTAGATGCATTCCACGAATCGACCCATTTTTTGCAATCTTCATAAGAAGTGAGCTTCTGCCCAGACAGGCCATGACTCTTCGATCGAAACAAGTGGTAATCAGAAGGAGCAATATCTATAGAATACGGCTGGTGGAGCAGGACTTCCCATTTGAGCGTTTCCAAGTATGTTTTGACCGGTTTTGCGACGTGCGGACGAGCATTCTAGTGCTGCAAAATCACTTTGTTGTGTCTTTCAAAGTATTCCGGCCGTTTTTCCTTCAATGCACGGCTCAAGCGCATCAATTGTAATCGGTAGCGATCCCCAGTGATGGTTTCATTCGGTTTGAACAGCCCCTAACAGATCACACCCTTATGATACTACCAAATACAGAGCATGAGCTTGGATCCATGGATATTTGGCTTCGCCGCTGGTGTTGATGGTTGACCGGGCTTAACCCATGACTTTCTGCGTTTGGGATTGTCGTAATTGATCCACTTTTCATCGCCCGTGACAATTCGATACAAAAATCTCTTCCTCTTCTCCCGTTGAAGCAGCAGTTCATAGGTAGAAAAACGCCTTTCAACGTCCCTCGGTTTCAATTCGTATGGGACCCAATTTCCTTACTTTTGGATCATTCCCATGGCTTTAAGGCGTTTTCCTACCGTTGATAAGTTAACTCCCAACGATTCAGACAATTCTTGAAGTGTTTGACATGGGTCTTCATTAAGTAATGCCTCCAATTCTTCATCGTCGAACTTTTTCGGCTGTCCAGGTCGTTCCTTGTCTTCCAAGTCGAAATCACCACTTTTAAGACGTGCAAACCACTTCCGACACGTTTTCTCAGCTGGAGCATGGTCACCATAAACTTCCACTAAAATACGATGACTTTCGGCAGCACTTTTTTTATGTTAAAGTAATGAAGTAAAATTCCCCGCAAAAACAATTTATCCGGCACGAAATTCGACATATTCGGTAAAGTACAATGTGTTGTTATTTACGCTTCAACCAAATGACATATACTGAAACTGACGCCTAAGGACAGCTGTTTTACGGGAAATATTTGGTTAAAAGGAACAATGAAAGAATGTACTATCTACGCCATCTCTTGTAAAACGCTACGAATTAATTCAAACATATTTATATATATATATATATATATATATATATATATATATATATATATTCATACATACATATATACACAGGATTTAATCTTGGCAGAGCCGAGTTAAACGGATAAAATTCATTAAGTGATTATAAGGTAAAGGTTCAGTTTAAGCACAATGTTGTTAAAATGCATTCGAAATAATTTTTTTGCTAAATCAATTGGTTCCTATGTAAATATTGATATTAAGTAGGGGAGCAAGAAGTTTGGGAAAAACAATATAAAAAAACGGTAAATAAAATGCCTGACTAATGTATGTTCACTAGTGAAAAAAATCAATCGATTTAGTAAAAAATTCAATTATTTTAAGTGAATTTTAACAAAAATCTTTAAACTGAATTATTACCCAACATTTTTTGTGCTCTCCGTGGAAACAATTTTGTTTTATTATAAATACCTTATTACACGTATTTTACAACATACAGCATTGTTTCATTTTAAAATTGTTATTTTTTCCACCCTACGGAATGAATGGATTAATTAATATTAAATTTACAACATATTTATTAACAACCAATTAATTTAAACTAACAGTTATTGAATTTAAATAACCGACTCGAATTTATTTTATTAGAAATCATTTATTTATGAAAATCCTTATATATTGGATTAAATGTCAGAATATTTTCGCTGAGTGAACCGCTTTTATGTTTGAAAATGTAAATATGGACCTTGCAGAGAGAACAATATCCATCATTCTAAGGTAATCAAATGTCAGAACATATATGTATATATATATATATATATATATATAAGTATGCATTGCAAAATTCATATCTTATTCACGGTTTCTTTCCATTATACATGGTTAATATTGAAACTAGATCTGAAAATATACAAATAGAGTCCTTATAGCACTGTGTTTTATAAAATAATCTTGTTATCAAATAAAATTCCCTTTTTATTTTCAATGTTATTACATTTATTGGTTAAGTGTACATAATATAATATAATATAAATATTATGAATAATTTACTTTATAAAATATTGGAACAGTTTATGTTAGTGGCAGATCTATTATGTTATTTTAATATTGTTTCAAATATGAAAAAAATATATTTTATTGAATTTAATTTCCTGAAATATCGAATAAATAATTTATTTAACAATCTCTAAAGTCTTCTGCCATTAAGTTTCCATGTGGGAGTTTCAAGGACTTTTATGTTATTTATGTGTTTTCTGATCCATATCAATGACTATTTGAACAGTTCAGTTCCTTTAGTGTGCTTGCTTTTACATTTATGTTTAAGCGATTGAAAATGGCACTTATTTATGTTCAAATAAAGAATGGTCCAAACCTATGTGTTCAATCGAGGGTGTGTTTTAATTTCGTATTTGTGTTTAAGCACTAAAAACCTCAAAAGTCAATGTGTTCTTAACCTGTTTGCTGTGTAAGACGAGTATACTCGTCATGAAGAAATGGCAATTTTTTTATGTTACGACGAGTTTACTCGTCAGCCAGAAAAAGTAATTTCCATTCACTATTTAAATTAAAATTTTAGTGGAAATTAAAGCAATTCGTGAATTTCGGAAATTTTAGAATATTTTGAGATAAGAACAAAATACAATAATTTTTTTCGAAGAATTTGTTTTTTCTGTTTTTTAATATGGCAATTATGTATGCTTAAGTTATGTAAAAAACAACAATGAATCCGAGCAATAAAATTATTATTTTTCAAAAAAATCAAAAGCCATTTCATTACAATTTTATTTAATTTTAGAACAGCTTCATATACTCTGTGTTTGACGTGTATACTCATCATCCCTTCATTTTTGTAATACCATGTAGGTGCACACTTTTAAAATAGGGCGACACAGCTAACAGGTTAAAGGTCCCCCTTGTGTATTTCGGTCAGATATCTTCATTTATAAGACATTAGACCAAGTGTCTTCCAACGTTCTGAATAAATTTACTCTGAACTTATTAATCCGCAAAATATTCTTCCACTGTTTGGCACTTTTTTCCTCGCACTAACCACTATAATCTTTTGTAATTTTTCATTTTTATACTTCTTACTCAAATTAACAACTTTTTTTATTCACTATCAAATAGGTTACCTTTTTTAATTTTATTTGTACAGTCCGTGCATTTATATTAACATTTATTTCCCGAAAAATGTCTCTGGACAACTTCAATGGCTCTCTTTTGCAGTTATTTTTAATGCGGTTACTGGTTTGAATAGATTTTCTTCACTTTGTTTTCTTCTATTTTCAAAAAGATTGTTTGGTTTCAGAGCACTAATAATCATATCTGAGAGCACCCAATAATTTTAACTATTTCTTTATCAGTTTTATCATTTTCTTATTTTTTTACCGGGCATTACCCATTTTGACTTATAAACTAAAAGTGTGTTTGAAAAGGCGCCAGGAATGAAAACCTATGACTTGTTTTAAACCCCAACTATCTATCTTGAATCTTATATAAGTAGTATTTTCCAATTTGAGTAAATAAATTGTATATAATCCTCACTGTTAAATATTCAAATAAAAATTGTACTGGAAGAAATAGAATAGGAAACATTGAAAACTGTCATCAGTACACCTTATATACTTTTTATATAACTCTTTGTTTGACAATAGCTAAGTATTTAATTATACAAAACATATCCATGATCTATTGTCAAACAAATCTGAAAATCATATAATTTTGTTAAGGTTTATTATTTTTTTCATGTTGTTGTCACGTTTTATTCCCAATAAACTTGTCTTGTCAGTTTGAAAACATTCAACAACCAAACTTTCGAAGCATACATCTCATACTATAGATCTTTTCAAATAAATATTCAGTGTTTTTCGAATAAATTCTAACAAAATATTCTTCACTAACGAACTTTCAAGATTTATATTTAAAACCGCAACACTGAAAACATCTGCATAGCTTTATAAACATTTCTAACGACTCTACCAGTTAACAAAGATGAATCTTATTAATGTTACAGACATTCATTATATATATATATATATATGATGATTCAATTTTGGCTTCCACATGGAAGTATTAAAAGGGGGTACAGAGGTTAAGAAAAGTCATATTATTTTTTATTTTGTATTTTAGTTCAATTCAATACTAATATAAAATTGAACTAAAATACTAAATGGGGATAACATGATTTTAATTTTTTCGTTTTTTAAATACTTTCGTGGGTAACCTAAGTTGGATCTCTCTCTCTCTCTCTCTATATATATATATATATTAGGGGTACATGTATTTTCGTTTTTTTTTTTGTTTTATATTAAAATAAAAACCAATATAGAGGAAAAATTTGTACTTTATTGAATAATATAGTTTCCATCATTATCTCTCGCACTCTGTCATCTATCAGGAAGAGAAAATATTCTTGTTTTATAAAATACCTGGTTTTTTTAGAAAAAAATTTTTCAAGAATCATTTTAACGGGATTAACATCGTCATGTCTCATTTCTTAAGAAAATGTCCAGGTGATCGAAATAATTGATAGTCAGAGGGTGAAATGTCTAGTGAGTAGGGAGGGTGTGGTAGAACCTCCCAACCGAGCTCGGAAATTTTTTCACATGTGTTCTTAGCTGCATGCGGTCGTGCGTTGTCGTGTTGAATAACGCCACGTCTATTTATAGCCGCTTTCTGATTAAATTCTGATTCAAGCAAAACCAGTTATTCACAATAAATATCAGAATTAACAGTTTCCCCGAGGTTTAACGTCTCATAATAAATCATTCTTTTATAATCCCACCAAACATCGAGAAAAAACTTTCCAATTGTCAAATTTGACTTAGCAGATGATTGTGCTTTCTGATTTGGTTACAACCCTTGTTTATTTCGTTTTCTGTTGTCATAAAGGATCCATTTTTCGTCACCTGTGACAATACGTTTTAGAAAAGGTTCAGCGGAGACACTTATCTTGAGTAATATACATGTGTTTATCCGAACCATTTTGTTTTCTTCAGTAAGATCGTGCGGTACCCAAACACTTTCTCTCCAGATTTTTCTAATTTTTTTCATGTGTACTTGTTTTTTTAACCAGGGGCACTGAAATCTATTATACAATTCTTGAATTGTTAACTCTGTATTTACTTCGATTTCATTTAGTAACACTGTTGTTTTATTGAAAGGAACGAATAATATATATTGATTATGCAAATGTGTTCCAGAACTCAAAATAAAAATTCCAAGTGACCAACTAAAACTAATACCGTTTATTTATTATTAACAAAAGGTACATTTGTTAGTGTAACTAAACAATATTTCGTTAACTCGTCGCTCCAGCTGCAACTAAACATAACAGGTGGGCTGAAAAGTTCGTAGGCTTGCATAGAAAAATTTTTTTTTTGATAGAATTTGATTTTATTATTCGATATAGTTCCCTTCGAGGGCGATACAACGATTATAGCGGTCATACAATTTTTCGATACCATTTTTATAATACGATTTGTCTTTAGTCTCAAAATAGGCTTCAGTTTCGGCGATTACCTCTTCATCGGATCAAAATTTCCGTCCAGCAATCATCCTCTTGAGGTCTGAGAACAGAAAAAAGTCACTGGGGGCCAGATCTGGAGAGTACAGTGGATGCGGATGCAATTCGAAGCCCAATTCTTGCAATTTCGCCATCGATTTCATTGATTTGTGACACGGTGCATTGTCTTGATGAAACAGCACTTTCTTCTTCTTCAAATGAGGCCGCTTTTTCGCGATTTCGTCTTTTAAACGCTCCAATAACGCTACGTAATAGTCGCTGTTTATGGTTTTTCCCTTTTTAAGATAGTCAATGAATATTACACCATGAGTATCCCAGAATACTGATGCCAGAACCTTGCCAGCCGACTTTTGCGTCTTTCCACGCTTTGGAGTCGGTTCATCACGTGCAGTCCACTCGGCTGACTGTTGATTGGACTCCGGTGTGAAATGATGGAGCCATGTTTCATCCATAGTCACATATCGACGCAAAAATTCGGATTTATTACGATTGAACAGCTCCAAACACTCCTTAGAATCATCGATTCGTTGTTGTTTTTGGTCGATTGTGAGCTCGCGCGGCACCCACTTTGAACAGAGCTTTCACATATCCAAATATTCATGCACGATATGACCAACACGTTCCTTTGATATCTTTAGGGTCTCAGCTATCTCAATCAACTTCACTTTACGGTTATCAAACATTATTTTGTGGTCTTCTTTGATGTTTTCGTCGGTAAGAGCCTCTTTGGGGCGTCCACTGCGTGCATCGTCCTCGGTGCTCATTTCGCCTCGTTTAAATTTAGCAAACCACTTCTCTACGGTTGATTTTCCTGGTGCAGAGTCCGAATAATGTTTATGAAGCCAAGCCTTGGTTTCAACAGTATTTTTTTTCGCCAAAAAGCAATGCTTTATTAACACACGAAATTCCTTTTTATCCATTTTTTCAAGGTAACAAAAGTTCTTTCACTAAAAATGCTATAACTCAGATACTAATAGTGCAACAGCTGTCAAATTTATACACGCGTCTTTTGAAGGTTAGGGCTAACTAAAAATCATATGGATTTGATACTAGTAGCGCCATCTATGTGTCAGCCTACGAACTTTTCTGCCCACCTGTTACATATGTACAATTTGACAACTGTACCATTTAAACGAAAAAACTTTCCATACCCCTAATATATACATATATATATATATATATATATATATATATATATATATATATGTATATATATATATATGCATATAGTATATATATATATATATATATATATATATATATATATATACATGTATTCGTATTTGATGAAAATTTAAATTACAAATCAGATATTCAATCATTTTCTTCGTAATTGAAGCATCGACCACTAATTGATCATTCACAGTCTAGGTTAAGAAATTTAATTATTCGTCGCGTTTAATCTGAACTGAATGAAACGAGGAGGACCGTGTCTGCTGCACTAAAAAGATGCGTTCTGTGAATTCAAAGCAGCCGTTCTGTCTTTACCTAATTGAATACTATTATCAACGTTCAGATAAAGACGGGTTCTTTAAACGATTCAGTACATGTACTTAAGTTAATTATAATCTTAAATTAATATCGGAGATCATTAAATGGATTTATTGCGACATGACATGAAAAACTAAAGCGTTATTGATAGAATAAAGTTACAATTAGTCTGTGTATGAAATGATATGAAGGAAATTTCGATTTGATATTCAAGAAGAACAGATAGTAATTTTATATTTTTTTCAAAAGAATCTTTCTTGAACTTACAAGTTTATTTCTTATATTTTTTTTACACAGATCCTGCAAAATATATTAATATGTTTCGTTACACGTTTCCTTCACAAAATCAATATCTGAAAATATTAATATCAAACATGCGGATTTAATGTTTCCTTGTCATAAATATAGATATATGAGGGTAGAGTGATAATTACCCTTCCTTGATAAGAGGTTGAGCCACCGGTATCAAATTGCAATCATTTTAAGAGTATTATCTTTCAATCAAACTACTACTTACCGTCGAAGTTTGAGCACATTACGTTAATTAGCTTAGTTAAATATTCATTCAAAATAAGCAACTATTGCTCTTTTTTAAGTATAGAAAAAAATCAGTATCGGTCATTACTTAGATTTCTGTTTTTAGATAGGACAATGTGTGGAGAAATTAAAGAAAAGTTGCACGCTCTCTGCACCTTCGATAATGATCGTCAGATATTGGTTTAATGAATTTATATTTGATCGTACAAAAATGTATAATGAAAAAAGTCTAGGTGGTAAAATTGAGGTGACTATTGAAGAGATGATTGAAAAAATCTATGATTTTTTTAAATGATCATAGAATCAAAGTGCACGAGATTGTTGAGACAGAAGGAATCTCAGATGAACGTGTATGGAACATCTAACGCGAACATTTACATATGAAAAATCCATCCGCCAGACGGGCGCCGCGTTTACTCACAATCGACCAAAAATGAATTAGAAAGAATATTTCAAAGGAGTGTTTAACAATGTTTAAGTGTAATCGACATGAATTTTTACATCGATACATAACCGTTGATGAAATATGGATCCATCAACCATACATCTGAAATGAAAGAACAGTCAAAACAATGAAATTCTCTTGGCGAAAGTGCACCAAAGAAAGCAAGTTATTACATCAGTTAGAAAGGTTATGTCGACTGTTTTCTGTGATGCTTAGGGAATATTGCTAATTTATTATCTTGATAAAGAGGAAAAAACAATAACAGGAGCCTACTATGTATCATTGTTGGAGCAGCTGAATGATAAAATTAAGAAAGTCCTCATTTAGTAAAGAAAAAACAGCTCTTCTATCACGACAATGCACCGGCACACAAATCAACAATTGCGAAGGAAAAATTGCATGAATTGTCCTACGATTTGCTTTCACATCCACCATATTTTTCATATTTGGCACGGTGTGACATTTTCCTATTTCCAGACATTCAAAGCGAAAAACTATTGCTCTTTTTAACTACGGAAAAAAAATCAGTATCGGTCAGTGATTAGATTACTGTTTTTGGATGGGAAAACATTTGAAGAAATTAAAGAATAGTTACACGCTGTCTGCGGGGACTTAAAACCTTGATTCAATGAATTTAAACGTGGTCATGCAAGTGTTTGTCATGAAGAAAGTCCAGATTGTCCAATTGAGTTTACTACTAAAGAGATGATTAGAAAAATCAATGACATTGTTTTAAATGTTCATAGAATCACAGTACATGAGGTAGTTGAGATATTAGGCATTTAAGATAAACGTGTACGGAACATCTTACATGAAGATTTGCATATGAAAAAGCAATCCGCCAGATGGGTGCCGTGTTTACTCACAATCGACAAAAAACACATCCGAATGAACGTTTCAAAGAAGTTTTTAACGATGTTTAAACATAGTCGACATGAATTTTGGCGCTGATACATATCCGTTGATGAAACATGGATCCATAATGATACATGTGAAACGAAAGAGCAGGCAAAACTATTGAATTCTTCTGGCGAATGTGCATCAAAAAAGGAAAGTCATTGCTTCAACCGGAAAGGTTATAGCAACTGTTTTCTGGGATTTTTATGGAATATTGCTAATTGATTATCTTGAAAAAGAGAAAACAATAACAGGAGATAATGAGAAAAGGATACTATGCATCATTATAAGATCAGACGATTGATGAAATCAAGAAGAAAATTCTTATTTGACAGAGAAAAAAGATTTGCATCTGTGTAAATTTTTCATCAAGTGCTCTTCCATTACTAAAATGCACCAGTACACAAATCTACAATTTCGATGGAAAAATTGCATGAATTTTACTACGAATTTATTCAATATCCACCATATTTTCCAGATTTGGTACCGTGTGACATTTTTCTTTCCAAACTTGAAGAAATGGCTCTAAGGTAAAAGATTTGCATCAAATTCAGAAGTCATCGCTGCTGTAAATAGCTATATTGAGGAGTTTGACAAACCACACTATTCAGAAGGAATAAAAAAATCGGAAATTGTCGAACTAAGTGCATTGAGCTTGCAGGAGATTACCTTAAAAAATAAAGAAAAGAATTTGCTTAAAAAAATTGTGTTCTCTTGTCAAACATGGTTACTTATCACTTTAACCTCATAGTACACATAGGCTGATAATTTCACTCTAAAAATTCGGAACAAAAGATTAAATAAGTTGCAAATAGCTTCTCTTATAGATATTTTATAATGAAAACGTGTTGAACAAAAACAGTAATTCAAAATGAAATCAGTCTTTTAAATATTTTATTATTACGTTGGTAGAAAAATAATTGAGGTTTCTGTTTTATGAATTATAATCTTAATTCTTTTCAATGAAAGTGTCATTTCATCGTGTTCATGTCAATATCATTTTAAAGTGTATTCTGTATTTTGGTAACATCGACTTTAGTTTTATTATTAATTTTGCTTCGAATTGGGCTATTGAATTAAAGATACAAGAGAAGCAAATAAGAGCTATTTTTTTGTATGAGTTAAAAACGCGTGGTAAATCAGCAGAAACTGCTCATAAACTAATCGATGCTTTTAGTGTAGGTACTGTTAAGTAACATACAGTGCAATGGCAGTTGTAAAAATTTCGTGCTAGGGACGAGAGCCTTGAAGATGAAGAAGGACGCGGACGTCCTTCTTCAGTTCATAACGATCAACTGAATGTGTTAGTTGAATCAGAACCAGAAAAACTGAAGCAGTTGAAATGGGAAATCATATCGCATCCACCATATTCTCCGGAAATTGTACCTTCGTATTATCATTTGTTCCGGTCACTGTAGAACAGATTAAACAGTAAAAAATTTGAGACTATACAGGCTATCAAAAACTACCTCACCGCCTTTTTTTCCGAAAAACCACGCAGCTTTCCCAAACAAGGAGCCCATCAGATGCCTGAGCGTAGAAAAATGATTGTAGAGAACGTTGTTGAATTCATAATTGATTAATAAAAGCGTTTTCTGCGAAAAGTAATCGCCTGAGTTTCAATTTCAAATCGTATACGAACTTTTGTACCGATCCAATATTATCGAGAATTAACAAATCTATAAAAAAAGAGTAAATAGACACCAACATCGGCGAGTTATTCTAGTCCTCAAAACTATAAAATATGAACCACATCCCTTAACCCATTCAGACGCTGTGGACATAATTATACACACTTGTTTTGAAGTTTCATAATATCTAAATTAATTATTTGACACCAGTTCACCATCTGTGTCCTTAAAGACAAACTAATAATAATAAAGAATAGTTTTTAAGGAATCATTTTCATAACGCTTTAGACTCATTGCCCACAATTATGCCCATGCTGGAAAAATATGAAAAATCAATAAAAAAATATAGAAAACATATTTTTATCTTAGTTAAATCCCAATCAACAGAAAATATTTTTCCTCCACAGAATTAATTTAGGTCTGAATGGGTTAATACCAATATAAATAGAGTATAACCTGAATAGAGATTTAATGTACAAAATCGACCTGAAGATTGCACACGTGCCGAGAAAGATAACAAAGAATATACTTTCAGATGACCTATAAGAAGAAGACCTCCCAAACAACATTTAATTACTGAGCGTCACATTTTTAATAGTCACTTTGTTAGTTATAATTCTATTTTAATCACTGATTTTTTATGATATCATAAATATGAATCATTAATTTATAATTAAAAACATACAACACTTTTGTGTATAATAAAATTGCATCTCTATTAAAATATACTTTCGTGCATCTTGAACTATGAAACTGATTTTAGATCATTAAAAAGTAACAAAATCCAGTCATATTTATAGATTGATAAATATAACACGATATAACATGATTGTCCTTTATAAAATTCGACTTTTATTTTAT
>CM068313.1:56178480-56305980 GCA_034766995.1 Acanthacorydalis orientalis
TTGTGGTGTATTTTAACTAATTTGTTTGGTTTAATACGGTTTTAGAAAATTATGAAACATATCCCTAGTTTTTAAATGTAAGTTATGTCTCTTTTGTACGATTTTTTTATATGTGGTTTTCTATGGAATATATCTAACGCATAGAAAGATACTTTACTGTATATTTATATATATATATATATATATATATATATATATATATATATATATTATGTATTCTAATAAGGTTAGAATTGTTTATTTGAAATAAAATACAAAATTTGTGCTGAAATTTTAAATTTCTTTCAAATTGTGTTAAAATTTCAAGTTTCTTTCAAATTGTGTTGAAAAGTAAAATATGTGAATGATAAAATACTTTAAAATACTTCAAAATTTTCCCATTTAGCATTTTTTTTAATAAAAACAATCTAATATTTTATAATTACAGAAGTTTCTGTAAAGGGTTTTTTCCAATAAGGAAGCATTTTTTTAATTTGAAATAAAACAAATAATTTGTGCTTCATTTTCAAGTTCCTTTATTATAAATAAAAGTTGGGTGTGTGCCCCATTTGTAAATGAAAAATAATATCGTGTGTCGCCGCCGTGTGCTTTCTTACAAGTAACCATTTTTCTGTTAAATTAGTCAATAACATCACTATACACCTGGGGCTCTGTCTCAACAATGACTCTTCGGATTTCATCTCTCACGTCTGATTTTTTTAGGATTATTGGCGTGGACCTGTTTCTTAACATGACTCCAAAGAAAGTAGTACGACTGTGTTAAATTAGAAGATCTTTGTGGTTAATTAATATCTCTATTTTTCGAAATAACGCTATTAGGTAATTTCGTCCTGAATAAATAAAATGTTTCACCTGCTGTATGGTTTGTTGCGCCATCCTGATAGAATCACATGTTCTCCAGATCAATATCATCCAATTCTGCCTACCTTCCATGTCTTTTTTTTATTTACAGTAATCGCTTTACCAGCTTTATTCGCAAAAAAGTAAGAATTAATGGCTCCACCGGACGACAGTACGCACCAGTCACTCTTCCTGTATGAAGTGGTTTCTCAGTGATCACTGTTGAATTTTCTTCACCGCAGATCCGGCAGTTTTGCTTGTTAACGTAGCCAGAGAATTCAAAATGAGCCTCATCGTTAAAGATGTATTTTTAAGAAAACCCGTGTCGTGGTTTCAGTATCGAATTAACAAATCTTCGATTCAGTGAATGGTCTGTTGACTTCAATTCTTGTGTTAATTGAATTTAACTTGTGTTAATTGAAACATAACTAAAAATCACAATGTCAAAACTTAACAAGTGTTAAAAAAATACATCTGTCAGTTTGACATCTGTGAAATATAATCTCTTAAAAAAATGCGTCAATTGGAAAAGCCTTTATATGTTTAATAAATTCATAAAAAACAAAAATTTATAGAAGGTAAATTCGAAATGGCCGTGAGCTGACAAGGAAACACTATATATTTTTTTGGAATTACTTTCACTTTTCAATTTAAAATTTGGAATTACTTTTAATTTAAAATCTGTCTGAAGTTCAACATACCTTGCTCGACGATTCTCCAGTATCTTTACATTATCTGAAAGATGTTAAGGTTCTCAATAGAGTTTATTCATGATTTCAACTCATTGTTTGAAGAAAATCGTTGTTATCAAGGATTGTTTTCTTGTTTGGCAATAGATAGCAGTGTGAAGGAACTAAATCAGGTGTATAAGACATCAAATCGTACATAAATTCGACGATTTTTTTCCATAGAAAGAACATTTGTAAAGGCATGTGAAATATTTGGATAAAAAATGAGTTTTGTTTTTGATAAATTCGATATTTTTTCATAAAACTATTTGTTTAGTTGGTTCAAATAGTAAATAGTCAATATTTAATATGTGAAGAAAAAAACTAGTGATTTAATTATAATTTAACCATCTGTTATGAATTGATTGCTAGTTAGTTCGTAGCGAAAACTCATTTCTTTCGAGATTTATGAACAGATTTCCTGTACACTTTCGATTTTTAAGATGAAATTGATTGAAAATCTGTGCATGTGTCTGAAAGTTTGTTTTAGATTTTTGTGACAGAAATATTTTGTGAGTAGAAAAGTAATTTCGGTTTATGATCTTCAAATTTATATACATTTTTCTCTTTTTCAATTTCATAGCTGTTTTAAGTGATCCAAAATTGTTGGACGACAAACGCTTAACTTTTGTGCAAATTCTTGAATTGTTGTGTGTTCTGATTTAACTAACACCTTCAGTTGGTCGTTATGAATTGAAGAAGGACCTCCGCGACTTTCTTCGTATACAAGGCTCTCGTCTCCATCACGAAACGTTTGAAACCACCATTGCACCGTACGTTCCACAACAGTACCCACACCAAAAGCATTTTTTACTTTAGGAACTGTTTCTGCTGCTTTACCACCCGTTTTGAACTGACACAAACAATTGTTAGTATTTGCTTCTTTTCCATCTTTAATTCAATAGTCTAATTTGAAGCAAAACTACTAATAAAATTCAAGAAAACAATTCAAAAAACAAAACCCACAAGAATTCAGAAAACAAAAACCCGTAACTATTTTCTTACCAACCTAATATCTTGATAAAAATGATTTTTGTCTTTGATAAATTCGATTTTGTTTCGTCAAGTTGGTTCAAGTAGTTAATAGTCAAAGTTTGATATGTTAATAGAAAAACTAGTAACTTAATATGATTCAGCCCTACTTTATATACTGTTTTCTAATGAGTTCATATCAAAAAGTCACTTTTTTCGAGAATTATGCACAATTTCCTTTACTCTTTTGATTTTTAAAATAGAATTGATTGAAAATCAGTGCGTCTGTCTAAAAATTTGTTTTGGACTTTGAATGATAGTAACAGAAATATTTCAACTTTTTGAAACACCTTTTAAAAAGATGCTCTAACTCTGGCCATGTGGTTAAGAAAATTTAACACTAGAACTACCACACCAGTCAAAATGACTGGTTTAACAATTTTATTTTAAAATTCCTACTTAATATTACATTTTTTTTCGCAACGATGTCAAGACTTTTGCAGCGATAACTAAAGAAATAGTATAATGAATCTTATTTTCATTCAAAATCAAAATAATTTTGTATCATGGCTACTTATACCAATACCAGTCAAAATGGCTGTTACCTGTGAAAGTGTAAAATTGTCCTGCAATCTGTTTACCGAACACGAGTTAACCACTTTACTCGTCTTGTACAACTTCTCACACGTTCTTAGAATTTTTACTGCGTATCATTCAGTATGATGGTGAAAATTATTAGGGAAATTCAGGATAGATCATGATGGTAATGCAAAACTAGTGCATTCATTCGAAAATATATTTAGTCGTTCATTTAGATCTGGAGACATAGAATGTGTATTGAAGTTTTTGTTGAATTTTGCACTCATATTGTATAATATAATAAATAATAAAAAAATAATTTTATAAATTATAATAAACGACATATTATTTCAATTAGTGCGAGGTGAGGAAAATGAATACAAATATAAATTTTATGTAATCACTAGTTTTATTTCATTTTTATAAGTCCTGAAAATGGCAAAACGATTGAAAATCTCTGAATTATTGGAAAAACTGAACGATATACCAATGGAATGCTCAGTTATCGAGGATGATGAACTCTATGACAATGAAGGTGAACCAAAAGAAATTGAAAATGAGCTATGCGGTATTGACAATGAACTTTTTGATAGTGAGAATAGTGGTAATGAGCTTTTAGACGAAGAAAATGGTCAGGAGTCCTCGGAAAGTGATAGTGAATTTGAAAATTTTTTGAATTTACGTAAAAGAGGATGTTCTCGAATGCTTTCAAGTTATGAAGTAGAAAATGAAAGTATACTACAAGATCATCCAAATGAAATTGTTGCAGACGGAATCAGTTAGGAAAAAATACAAGAAGGGTCTAGTCCTGGAAGATTACTACTTCATAATATTTTCAAAGACGTAGAATAGGGTATGACAAAAAAAATATTATAAAAGGTGAAGTAAGTACCGCATTTTCTTTACTAATCGACGACCATATGCCTCTCGAGTTTTGGGTAAAAAATTGACCCTAACAAAAACGAAATTGAAAGCTTTCATTGAAATTTTGTATGCACGGGGAGCATGTGAAACAAAAAAATTGAAAGTTTCATATTAATGGAACAAAAATGGGGACCTACCTAATAATTTACTTTATACTGTAAGAATAACTTAACTTTGAAATGAAAATTTATTTTGTTTTTTTTTTTTTTTACCATAAGCATATATTAAAAAAGCATATATTCTGAAAAATTATGAAAAGTGAATTATGTTTCAACTAGTGGATGAATTTTCCACTGAAAATACCATTGAAAATGTAAAACCAGGGACGGAATCACAGGAAGCTAACGTACAAAGCTCACTTTGTTCACGCAAATTGTATCAAATAGGTACTGTAATAATAACTACCACCATTTGTAATATCTGTAAAAAATATGTATGTGGAAAATGCACTCAAAAGAAAAACCACGTTTTGTAAGAAATGTGACAAATTATAACTTTTTGTACCTAATAATTTACTTTATACAATAAGAATAACTTAACTTTAAAATGAAAATTTATTTTAATTTTTTTTACCAAAATATAATTCTTTATTATACTTATTATTATTCTCATTGATGTGTAAGTGATAAAATGTGGCAATCCTCATTTACGGCACATGATCTCAATTGGATTAATATGTAATACCAAAAATGTACTATATGACATAGAATTCCTTTTGTAAGAAACTAATAAATCAATAAATATAATACTATTCTATTATTACGATTTTTTTAAAGACCAGTCATTTTGACTGGTTTTGGTAGCCATATCTTCGTCTTAACTGTCCGTAGTTCTAGTGTTAAAGAAGGTAAAACTTCAATCAAAGATTGTGCCAGATCGAAAAAGCCTCCAACTTCCAAAACCGACGAAAATGTTTTATTTTTCTAATACTAGAACCTAAATCTGACTTGGATGATTATTTTTCTATAATTTTTTCTAATTTATCAAAAACGTTGAAATATGCTCACACTATGCCTTTACACAAATCAAGAAAAATGTTTAAAACTGATCATTTTTTCAGTTAGTCTGACAAATAATTGAAGATATTTCTGGAAAGTAATTCAGATTGGTTTTCAATTACTTCGTATCGAATATAATATTATATATATATATATATATATATATATATATATATATATATATTTATTATATGATTATTTTGTATATAAGTTCGCACAAATTGAATTTACATAAAGCGAGTGGAAAAATTCAACGAAACGACATCGAATACAAACAAGTGGAATCGCTATTCACGACCACAAGAGATCACAATATGAAATTGATCATTCGTGTAACGAAATTGAATACTTTAGGTTGTGTGACGTTTATGTTACAAATTAAATAAGAAATTGAATTAAATATGACAGAAATCGATAACTATGAGCCTGGTGTACAAAACGTGCGCCGTGGGCTGCTTTTCAGCATAAAACTCTGTGCCCTTTCGATTATAATTTGATAGGAAATTTTATATTGATGTCTCTACCGTATTGTATATATTATCTGATGTTTTCAATTTGTATATATATATATATATATTATGGTAATTTTATATCAAGTATATCGTTCTTATTTTTTTATTTTAAAATTTAAAAGACGAGGTTTGTAAATTTAATTCCCGGACTGGAACAATGAAAAGAAACATAATTTAAGTAACACAAGAAATGTTTGGTATTTATTGAAAGTAATCTCTATTTACTATAATATAATTATTGCAGAATTCTAATAGCTTTTGAACACATTCGGAAAAGGCGTCCGAAGAAACTGGTTTCAATTCGGCGGTTAAATTTTTCTTAATACCATCTACGTCATAAAATCGTTTCTCTCCGAGAACAGTTTTCAGTTTAGGGAAGAGAAAAAGTATGTTGGTGTCAAGTCAGGTAGGTGATTGATCTCAATAAAGTGAAAATCATTTCATGAGAAATGTGTGTGAAATCATTTCATTGGCAATAATTTCACAATTAGTGCAGAATGGGCAGATGCATTGTCATGCAAAGAGAACCAACTATCCTTTGCTCGAAATTGCGGTCGCAATCGGTGTCTAAATGGTGTTCTTCCTATAGGATCAGTTGAAAATCTATTCCGTAGCTGGATACAGCACGTGTGTCATCTTCTTGTCGACGAAACATAATTCGGGTTATACTCTATTTATATAAATATTAAGTTCATATATAATGTTTTTGACTGAAAACGTCTTACACCGCGGGCTTAATATGAGTGGAAACTATGCGAAAGTCGATGTTACGATTTTGTGTATATTAAACAAAGTTTAATAACTTTAAAACTATAACGCATGTTCAAATAACAAATACATGGTTTAATCGAGCAAAGATATAAAAATGTTATGCAATGTTAACATTAAGCGCGTGACGTCACAGGGCTTCACAACATTGTCGCCAAATTGTAGTGTAATATTATCGGTTCTCCGCGCGGAAAAATTAATGTAGCTCAAGAGTACGTGCGCATAGGATGTTGTGTGAAGTATCGTTTGACTGAGTTGGACAAGTGCTATAAAATAAAATACTAATAGTGACAATAATGGAAGGAATTAAAAAGATATACACTGTAAAGTGTTGAACCTGGACTAATTTTCTCTAAAATTTTAAAAATTTCCAAATATCTTCAAAACAAGAAGGTAAATAAGTATCGTAAACGGTTACAAAGTGAAAAAAGACTAAATGTGGAATCAAAAAGACCCCTTATGACAGTAGCAGAACGAATGTAGAGGATGAGGCATCGTCGACAAGTTGAGGCGAATAACAGTCAAGAGAAAGTTGCAACGCATGATGTAAGTCCACAGGGAAAAGATGTCGACATTGAGATGGAACTGATGGAATTCAACGAAAAAGAAGCAAATGTAACGTTTGAGAATATATATTTAGCGTTTAAAACCCACTGGCGTCTGGCGACGGAGCACTTTGAAAAGACATTTTATGGCAAGAAGTTGGGTTTTGTTTTTGGAGTTTGTGACCGAATATGGTTCCAAAATAATTTAAAACGGCCAAATACAGCTCTTTAGTATTTCTTACAACAGGAATTTACAGATGAAGACATTCGAAAGTTCATATTGTGCTTAAACTGCTTTAAATTTGTAAAGCAAAGAAAGGTGCTAACGTCGAGTAAAATTAACGGTTTCCCGTATCCGCTGAAGCCAACACACTTGCCACTCAACTATATCGGGATGTTTCTTTTTCAAATAACACTTTACTACACAGAGCATGTCAGAACAATAGTTAATTAGTGACTGGCCCTGTAATTCCAAAATACCATTTCTGCTCACCGGGAACTTTAACAATGATGCGTCGAACGATCGTCTGAAACAGTTTCTGAACAACAAGTTTAGATTAGTCTTGGCCACGGATCCAACTGACTTCACAACTTTAAAGAATATCACTATAGACTTAATGTTCTCTGGAGATATAAGTGTAACATGTAAGTCTTACATATTGTACTATTCGTACCATTATCCTGTCTTGAACAAAATGTTACAAATTAGTCAACATTGTGAGAAATAAATAAAAAAACACACAAGTTTGTTACGATTCTCACCAACCCTAAAAACATCATGTACCAACAAGACCGCTTAGACAAGACGTTTTCCACCAAAAATCTTAACGGTAGTGACTCCGACACTACCTACCAATTTTTTTTATAGATTTCCAAATTTTTCCGTATATTTAATTTTATAAGTTTATTTTGAATTTTATTATTTCTATTGTATTTGTGTAGGGGAAACCGGAACAAGTTCGTCCACTTTTTTCGTTGTCAATTTTCAATAACAAAATAAATAATTTTCATGAATTGATCTACACAGTTTTAGAGAGTAAAAACCCTTGGCTACAATATGTGCAAAGATTTTGTCTCTTTGTAATATAAACAATATCAGATCTTTTACATTAAAATGAATAATAATAGAAGACAATTCCGGAAAAACTTAATATATAAAATCAATGTACAAGGGTGATTTGAAAAGTTCGTGGCAGGGCTATGAAAGAATATTACTTTTGTTTTTAAACTACCTTATTTTTCAATATGGTCCTTTTAAACTTCAATGTACTTCATCTAAAGATGCTTCAGTGCTTTTATGTAGTCCCGGAAATTCTTTCCTTGGAGATTTTCGAAATGGTGATTCACTGTTGCTATCAGTTCATCTAACGAAAATCGCCTATCAACAAGAATTTTTTTAAGTTTTGGGAACAGATGGAAATGTGAGGAAGCCAAATATGGAGAATAGGCTAGAAAGCGCAGCAAGTCATACTGAAATTCAGTAAGTTTTGCCATGGATACAAAATTTGTATGGGAATGTGCATAGTCATGATCGAAAATGATTTCTTTCTTTAACAAACCTGGTCTTTTCTCACGAATTGTTTGATCGAGTCGATCCAAAAGTTTAGCATAATACTAGTTAGTTAACGTTTGATTCTTTGTAATGTAGTCAGTTTGCAAGATCGTTTTGATCTAGCGATACTCCAGCGCTTCTATGCCGTCCCGGATATCCTTTTCTTGAATATCCTTAAAATAGCGATTCACTGTTGCTATCAGTTCTTCATTTAACGATAGAAGCCTACCACCAAAGATTTTTTAAGTTTTGGATACAGATGTAAATCTTTGGGGGACATCTGGAGAATACGCTAAATGG
Organism: Acanthacorydalis orientalis; assembly: GCA_034766995.1. Lineage (NCBI taxonomy): Eukaryota > Metazoa > Arthropoda > Insecta > Megaloptera > Corydalidae > Acanthacorydalis > Acanthacorydalis orientalis. The sequence goes on from CM068313.1 coordinate 56,187,199, forward strand.
GGCAGCAAGTCGTACTTCAATTCAGTGAATTTTTCGATGGTTACAACACTTGTATGTGAACATGCATTGTCCTGATGGAAAATGATTTTTTCTTTGATAAACCTGATCTTTAATCACGAATTATTTGAGCGAATCGATTCAAAACATTAGCATAATAGTCTTTCGTTATCGTTTGATACTTTGGAAGGGAGTCAATTAATAGGATCCTTTTAGCATCTCGAAAAACTAAGTCGTAAATTTTTCAGGATAAAACTGATTTTGTTTTTTTTTTTACTGACGAATAATCACCATGCTTCTATTACTTTGATTGTTGTTTTGACTCTGGAGTGTAATAGGGAATCAAAGTTTCACATTTAGTCACAAATCACCGGATAAATTCAGTCGTATCCCTCTTAAATCAATCCAAAACAATTTAAGGAAATTTGTACTCGACTGCGTTTATGATCAATTATCATTAAATGCAGCACTCATCTTGTCAATAAGTTTTTCATGCCTAACTCTTCAGTTAGGATATGATACACGCGTTCATCTGAGACACTCATAACCTTACAATTTCGGACACCTTCAACCGCCGATCCTGCAAGACCATATCATGCATTTTTGGTGGATGTTTTCTTCTGTCGTTGCAGTTTTCGGACGTCCACTACGCGAGTTATCTTCTAAGCTTGCACGATCACATTTAAATTCATCTGTCCACTTTTTTACAGTTGTATACAAAGATGCACTGTCATCCATTTCATTTTTCATCTCATTAAAGATTTCTGTTGGCTTTCAGCCATTTTTGGCAAAAAAAATTATTGCCGCACGATGTTCAACTTTATTTATTTGAACAATGGCACAATATCCCTTTATCAACCCAAAAAATTGAAGCCATATTTTTCCAGCTAATAAAAGTGATTTTGCTTTTTTGATAACGAAGAATCACCATGCTTCTATTGCTTTGATTGTTGTTTTGAGTTTGTAGTGTAATGGTGAATCAAAGTTTCATCTGCAGCCACAAATTGCCGGATAAAGTGTCATATCTCTCTTAAATGGATCCAAACAGACTTGGGAAATTTGTACTCGAATGGGTTTATGATTAATTGTCAGAAAACGCGGTACCCGTCTTGCCGATAACTTTTTCATACCTAACTCTTCAGTTAGGATGTAATATACGTGTTCATATGAGGCACCCACATACTTATCAGTTTCGGACACCTTCAATTGTCGATTTTGTAAGACAATATCCTGCACTTTGTGGATGATTTCTTCTGTCGTTGCAGTTCTCGGACATCCACTATGCGGGTTATCTTCTAAGCTTGCACGGCCACATTTAAATTCAGCTATCCACTTCTTTATGGCTGGATAAGAAGTTGGACTATCACCCAGTACATTTTTCATCTTATTAAAGATTTCTGTTGACGTTAAGCCTCCTTTGATAAAAAAAACTTTATCACTGCATGATGTTCAACTTTATCCATTTCAACAATTTCACAATAGGAGCTTTATTTTAATTGATGTTCGCAATAAACTGCTTTTACACAAGAACTATTGACTTTGAGGTTATGTATAAGATAGATATCGCTTTTTAATGCTCCACAAATATTTAAATTATTACCACCACTTATATATTAGGTCTCGAACTTTTCAAATCACCCTTGTATATATATATATATATATATATATATATATATATATATATATATATATAATTACATTAAATATAAAATGACATCTGATGGTCAACTTTTAACATAAAAATTAACCTAATACGAAGATAAACATTGTCAGAGCTTTTGTATTAAAACGGATAATAACGGAATACAATACAGAAAAAACCTAATATATAAAATCAATATGGGAAACACTGGAAGCATTTAATGTCAATTCAACATTTTATATCAAAGCAATTTCTCGGCACGCGCCATCTACGCCACACCTAATCAGCTGTCTGTCATCTGTCGATAAAAAAATATATCAACTTCAAAGTACTTTCTGGAAAAAAACACTCATAAAAAGTTGTATTCATGTTTGAAAATGTGTTCGTTAGAAAAATATGTAATTGATTTACGAATTTCACCAACGGTACCGAATGAAAATTATAAAGCAGAACAATACGAGGAGAACCTTTGATGTTGAGAAATTTATTGATTAGCGTTTTGTTTGGCCGCTTTTGCGCCCCGAGCGAGCGACACATTCAATATTAATTATTTGTCAACAGAATGATATGAATTTTGTTTGTAATGAATTCTATAACTAGTAGGTAGGAAAAAAGAAAAAAAATAATTCGTGTGAATAAAAACTCACAGTCGCGTTGTAGCACACTGATATGTTTCGAACAGTTGGTGCTTTTGCCAGGTTTTTTTTATAAAAACTTTCTTGAAATTTTCAATTTAAAAAAAATCGTGACTTTCTTAGATAAAAAATAATATAGTTGATGATAAGATAATGAATTGTAAGTGTGATTATTCTTGATTAATTGAAGATCTTTATATTACGTTGGTGTAAAAATAATTGCGGTTTTTATCATTTTAAGTTTGCCGACGATTTTAATAGTTACTGTTATCTTTTGTTATAATTATGCGATACACCACTTTAAACAATGCAATTGGCACTATTGATTTTAGTTTATATCTATTGTTTTTGTTGAATATCACCCTCTTTCTCCTCTTCCGCTTTTTTTCAAATAACAGTGACTCGTATGCTAGACTGTGTCTGATTGATCGGTATTTCTTTCTTGATGTTTTTCTCTCTACCTCCTTTCATAATTTCTTCGCATTCTTTTTGTTCTTTTTTCTTATTTTGGACTGGAATTTTCCTTTTATCGAGTTCTTTCTGTGGTATTTGGGGTGAAGAACAGTAAATACAAATTAATAGGTCTACAGGAAAATATTTTCGGTTTTTTATACGAATTTGAACGTCATAAACCGCAATTACTTTTCTACCGACCTAATAATTTATTTTTGGTCTGCAATTTAAACAATTCAGGTCTTTTTGTATTTCTATGACCAAATTTACGTCCAAAAGATTAATAAATACATTTTTTAGGTTTTAAGTACGAGATGTTCAAACCTTTGTTCAATCAGTGGTGTGTTTTTATATTGTATTTTTGTTCGGGTGCTAATAATCTTAGTTGTCGATGTGCCTCTTAGCTCTAAATATCTTAAGTAATTAAACATGAATAAAATGGAAATAAACGCATAAACGAACGAACAATAAAAACAGAATCAATAAAAAAAATTCATCAATGCGTCTCAAGAAATATTAGGTTTGTGCAAAAATAATTACAGTTTTTATCATTTTAAATTTGGTGCCGATTTGTCTAGTTACCATTATCTTTTGTTACAGTATGTCACAAATCATTGTAAAAAATGGAATTAGCATTGTTAGTTTCAGATTATATCTATTGTTTCCATTTTTTTAGTATTATTAAATATAATCTCTTGAATTAATCGTGAAAAAAAGCAAATTCGCGCGATTTTGTTGTATGAATTTGAATTGGGACATCAACAGAAACTGTTCAAAATATCAAATTTGTTTTTGATGAAGAGTCAATTAATGAACGTGCAGCTCAACACTTGTTCCAAAAATTTCGTGACGGAAACGAAATCCTTGATGATGTGAAGGGTCGTAAACGTCCTTCAGCTATAGACAATCATAATTTAAGAACCATTATTGAAGCGGACTCAAGTAAAACAACTCGAGAGATGGCAGAAGAACTGAACTGGTTGTTAATCATTCAACAGTTGCTCGACATTTGAGCATAATTGGAAAACAAAAAAGCGAAATAAATGAATGCCGTATGAACTAAATAAACATCAAAAAATTCGGCGATACAAAGTCTGCTCTACGCTTCTTTCGTATAATAAAAATGATCTCTTTCTTGATTGCATTGCCACATATGTAGAAAACTGAATTCTCAACAACAATCGTAAAAGTTGATCACAGTAGCTAGACCGAAGAGGAGAAGAACCAAAAGAGTTTCCAAAACCGAATCTCCATGAAAAAAAGATTATGGTCAGTGTTTGGTGTTTGGCAAGTGGCATCATTCAGGGAAAAAATCATTGATTCCGAGGGAAAATACTTTGTTTAATGTATTCACACATTTTGTTATTAAAATGAATGCTCAAAAACCACAAAAAACAACAGCTTTCAATCCAACTTCCTAATACAATTTTATATTATGTATATATATATATATGTACACATATATATATATATATATATATACACACATATATATATATATATATATATATACATATATATATATACATATATATATATATATACATATATATATATATATATATATATATATATATATATATATATACACATACATATATATATACATACATGCATATAAATATATGTATATGTATGTGTATATATATATATATAAAATGCCAAATTATATTCACTAATATGACGTTTATTTACAAATGTGTCGTATGAATTTAAAAATACCTACTCAACTAGAAAATATTGTCATTCCATGAAATACCTCGACTATTAATAACTTTATAACCGAGAACTGCAATTCTCATACTAAATCCGACTTTAATGAATGATAAATACCATTTATAGAACGATTGCGTTTGTTAACAAAAATGGACGATCTGAACGCTTTCCACCTCCGAATGATGCAACAGCGTGCAGCGTCGTTGTAGTAAAAATCGATTTTCCTTCAGTTAATTAAGGTCTGGTAAAGCACCGACGCTAATTGAGACAAACAGAACATAAAAAGCGATCTTCCTGCGATTCGCTCGACGAAAATAGTGCGCATATCCGGCGGCACAACACCGACCAGATAATTTCCTGTGCAAACAATAGAGAAGAAATATATCGTATCCCTGAGGACGGTTTACATTGCCGATATTCCGTGTCGTCGGCGGCGCGCAGACTGTTTCCAGTTCGTTTTTGTTAGCGCGAATGTCTCTCGATGAATTGGTAATGTCGAAGAAGAAGGGCGGCGGATGGAACTGCATCGAGTTTCATTTCCCAATAGTACTGTTGGGAAATGTACAGTTTCTCTCTTATTTATATCGTATCAACGTTTCGCAATTCATACGATATGAATTTTATATGCGATGGTTTGTCAGTGTATTATTTTGTCTATGTTTGGATTTTTTTCACTAGTGATGAGTTATGACGACAAATGTATTATTCATTTTTTGTGGTGTATCTTTTTCTGTAACGAGCTGAAAAAGAAACGTTCTTGAGAAACAATCGGTGCTGTGTGTCAGAACGCCAAAAAAAATACAAACTAATTTCTAAAATGGAAAACTTTATTCCGTGTTTACATAAATTAATTATATATGATAACAAATAAAGAAAGATTAAATTCAAAACGAAACATCAAAGTTATATCTAATATAAATTTTAGTTGTCAATTTTATTCTCTCAGATTTTGAAATCTTGAAGTACATTATATAGAAAAAAGGATTGAATTTTAAAAGATTCGATTTTTCCACGTAGTACTCTTGGACCGAAATTTATATTTTATGCTTAAAAAACTGTTATTCATTTGAAAAAGTTTTCCTCATTCTAGAAAAAAATTTAGTTTTTTTATAAAGTCATCAGACTTAAACGGCCGTTCAATCTTTTCTTTGAATTTTCTAAGAATTTCTATGCGGTAAATTTGACACATACGGAATTACTCCGTGGACGAATTTGGTCCGGTCTCCCTATATGTTATTTTTTCTATCTATACTTGTCTCCATTCTATACATTGAAACTATAAAATATTAGGTTGGTAGGAAAATAGCTTTCTGAAATCTAACGTTAATTTTTTTCAATGAAAGCGTCGTTTCATCATGTTCATATCAATATCGTTTTGAAGTGCATTTTTCGGTCTATATTTTCGTAACATCGATTTTGGTTCTTTTATTAATTTTGCATCCCTAAAATTTCGTGCTGGGGACAAGAGCCTTGAAGATGAAGAAGGTCACGGATGTCCTTCACTTCATAACGATCAACTGAAGGCTTTAGTTGAATCAGAACCACGCACAACAATTCAAGATCTTGAACAAGGTAAAACACCTAAGAAAATTAAAAAATCTTAAAATATATAAAGATTTGAAGGTCATAAACCGCAATTATTTTTCTAGCTCTGTAATATAAACAATGTCAGATCTTTTATATTAAAGCGAATGACAATAGAAGACAATTCTGGGAAAAAAATAAAACATAAAATCAATATACAAGGGCGATTTGGAAAGTTCGCGGCCTGACTATGGAAGAATACAACTTGTGTTCTTAAACTACGTTATTTTTCAATATAGTCTCTTAATTATTCTTCCCTACATTATTTTTCAATAGTTCTTTTTCAATTTGATCAATAAGTTCATCGCACATTGCTGCTCTGCGTGGATAATCTTCTTCTTGTAAGTTGCAAAACGTCTGAATATGGTATGGTTTTTTTTCAAATTACCTGGTAGAATTCTGTGAACTGTTGATCGTAGAATATCTCACATTTTAGGTGCCCTACGGATCGATAATTACGGATTCTCTTCAGATGCATCTCGAACTAATTCGATTCTTTCCGTAGATTTTCTTGGATATCCATTTCTGCTGTCTCTAAACTTTCCTTAATCATTCACGAATAGCCTTGTCTGTTTTTCTTATGAAATTTATTTTCAAATTTTTCTTGCATTTGATGCCGTTTATCTGGCATGTTAACACAAACACTCGTTTATCCACGTTCATCGTCAGTGATACTGGTGTAGAATAGAAAATTTATAAATTATACAAATTCTGAATATCAGTTTACTTTTTTTTCTAATGAACAAATTTACACCAGAAATACATATATTTATTACATTTTTTTTTTAAAAAAAAACATTTAATGTCATTGTAATAGGTAGTGATTTTTGAGACAATCTACATATATATATATATATATATATATATGAATAAAGAAGTGAAATAGAAACGCATATAGTACAGAAAATCAATTGTATCCTTGACATATTTTTTCGCAGAATATTTAATCTCCAGACTTATATGAAATTATACTTTCATTTTATTGCCCGTTAGATAAAACTCATATAACTTGAAAATGAAATGGAAGAAATAAAACATCAAGCTCAGAAATAATAATTCAATTTTTCATTTTTTCTGTACGCACAACACCAATCAATCAAAGTTCAGAAGCTTGTAGTGAATTGTTGTTGTTGTTTCACGAATTTAATTTTTAACCGCTTAAATCATTTCTCGTTCCGCTCTTTACTGATATCTGTAAATCAATTAAATGGAGGGAAAAAACATCTTTTCAAAACGAACGAAACATTTTCATTGTGTACTTGGAAGTAGATATGAATTTTTTATACTCGAAGACACGAGTACAAGCGTTTGTTTGTTGTACAGACAATACATATTAAGGAATTTCTTTTCATATAAAATGTCGAATTGACATTTACTCACTGCTAACATTTGATTTTCTATAGTTAAAGTGTAGAATTTAAACATTGATTTCATAAAATATTAATGTATACTCAAATTCATCACACACACACACACACACACACATATATATATATATATATATATATATAATAAATAAATAGATTAGACCCTCCTAAACGACTGTAATTGTGCAGGACTAACAATTGTTCCTTGAAACGGTCGTTGCATAAGGCACTGATAATATGTGAACCTTCTAATTGGTGTAAATCCGCTAAAATCCTAATCGAACATTCGATAAAATTTACTTTTAAAGGTTCGCATAATAAATGAAAATAAATTAATTTTCCACACATTTTGTTGTTAATAATCTGTTTTTATTCGATAGTGCCCATACACCAGCAATTTATCAATGCTTGTCCTTAGAGAAAAAATCATCGTCCATGAAGATTTCTGATAATTTACTACTAGAAGGAGAATCGATTCTAGTCTTCTTTGTGGCAATGGCACTATATTGGAAGAAGGTTAAAGCTTCGGTGAAAAACCTATTCAGAGTTGACTGCCTCGGCCTATTTCTTTTCAATTTGTAAAAGCAGGCAATCAATGTTAAATAACGTACGGTCGTATCAATAGTGGTTCAAAAAATTTCGTGTTGGGGACGAGAGCCTTGAAGAAGAAGAAGGTGGCGGGCGTCATTCTTTAGCTCATTACGACCAACTGAATGCGTTAATTGAATCAGAACCGCGCACTATAATTCAAGAGTTTACACAAAAGTTAGAGGTTAGTCATCCAACAATTATGGACCAGTTAAAAGAGCTAGGAAAATCAAAAAAACCTAAAATATATAAAGATTGGAAGGTCATAAACCGCAATTATTTTTCTATCTTTGTAATATAAACAATGTCCGATCTTTTAAACGAGGGTGGTCCCAGAAGTACCCGATCCAACAAAGAAAACACAAAAATTTTGGAAAAAAATATATTTATTTTTCAACATAATCTCCTTTCAGCTCTATACACTTTTCCCAGCGATGTTCAATAACTTCGATACCCTTTTTATAATAAGAACTGTCTTGCTCCTCAAAATACCCATTAACTGCCGACATCACTTCTTCATCGTTGGGAAATCTTTGACCACTGAGCCATTTTTCAAGTTTGGGAACAGAAAATAATCCGAGGGGGCTAAATCTGGCGAATAGGGTGCATGAGGTAGTAATTCAAACTTTAATTCATTAATTTTGGCCATTTCAATAACGGATTTGTGAGCTGGTGCATTGTCTTGATGAAACAACACTTTCTTCTTAGCCAAATGCGGCCATTTTTGCTTGATTTCTTCCCTCAAACGTTGCAATAAGTTCGCATAATACTCGCCATTGATAGTTTTTCCTTTTTCAAGATAGTCAATGAAAATTCCCACGCGCATCCCAAAAAACCAACGCCATGACCTTGCCTGCAGATGAAACGGTCTTCGCCTTCTTTGAAGCCGGTTCTCCCTTTTCAGTCCATTGTTTTGATTGTTCTTTTGTCTCGGGTGTGAAGTGATGGACCCATGTTTCATCCATCGTTATGAAACGGCGCAAAAATTCTGCTTTGTTGCTGTGAAATTTGGCTAAACACTCAATTGAAACATCTTCACGACACTGTTTTTGCTCGAGTGTGAGCAAACGCGGCACCCATCTTGCACACAGCTTTCTCATGTCCAAATTTTCAGATAATATGCGATGTACGGCACTTTTTGAAATGCCTACTATGTCTGCTAGCTCGCGCACTTTCAGTCGACGATCATCCAGTACCGCTTTGTGGATTTTCTTCACCATTTCTGGAGTCGTCACCTCATTTGGTCGACCACTGCGATGCTCGTCTTGGCAGCTCGTACGGCCTCGTTTAAACTCTGCTACCCAATATTTCACTGTTGTAAACGAAGGAGCAGACTCACCCAGAGTAGAATCCAGTTCAGCTTTTATATTGGTTGGGATGAGGCCTTTCAAATAAAGGTATTGTATCACGTAACGATGACCAATTTTCTCCATTTTCACAAATTCACTGGAAATGTTCACTATTGATGGCTTCCAAACAAATACTAAACAACGTGGCGTCCTCAAACTTGAAACACATGCTTTATAGATTGTGTACTTTCTAATACAGTGATATTTTTCAAACAACTACCGCCATCTCTAGGTCATGCCGGGTACTTCTGGGACCACCCTCGTATTAAAACGAATGATAATTGAGAACAAAATTTAAGCGTTAATCATCTACCAGTTCTGGACCACTTAAACAGACAGAAAAATAAAAAAAAATGACAAATGGTTGCCGCACGAACAAACAAAACCCCAATTATTTTTCTACCAACGTAATAATAACATTACGAATATGTTTACAACAAGTGACATAGTAATTATAAGTATAATTACTATACATATTTGACATTAATACCATGACAAATGTTGATGTATCAGAGGACATTTTTTGTGAATGTGGCAACGAATTAGAATAGGACACGAACCCTGGTCACGATGATTAAGTTTGGCGAACTCGAATAAAGCTAATGTGATTTACGTGGGTCGTTTGATAAGTTTGGTAAATTTGTATGATATGGCACCACCGTTCATTTTTTAATGTTACGGCTATTAAATGTCACTTTTCAAACTAGCATAGGCGAAATTTCAGCCAGAAGCGATGCGTTGTTCACGTTCTACAGATGTTTGAAGCGAGCATTGTAGTAGTTGCCGCAAAAATGAAAAAAAACAAGCAGGTCTTTTTGTGTCGATTCGTCACTGTGGATGAAACATGGATCCACCCACTACACACCTGTGTCGAAGCAGCAACCAAAGCAGTGGACAACAACTGGTGAAAGTGCGATGAAGAAGGTTAAGACCGTTTTGATGGCTACTGTTTTTTTTTGTGATTCGCAAAGAATCATCCTGATCTATTACTTAACGAAGGTAAAAACGGTAACAGGAGTCTATTAGGAACCATTATTGGATCGTTTGCAAAAAGAGGCGAAACAAAAACGACCAAGATTTTTCGTACAAAAAAGTGATGTCACCTAGACAACGTACCATCTCACAAAATAACCGTCGAAATGAGGTTTTAATTGTATCCTCAGCCACCTTATTCTCCGGACTTGGCCCCGTGCGGCTTCTTCCTCTTTCCAAACTTGAAAATTTTGTTCGGTGGCAAGTAATTCTCGTCGAATGATGTCATCACCGCCATAAATTCGTATTTTTTAGACTCACTGGACCAAGTGTATATCCCTCAATGGACACTATGTTGGGAAATAAAATCGTTTTTTTTCCAAAAAGAAAACTGTTTTCAACTTTCTTTTTGACCATACTTATCAAACGACCCACGTATGATAAATTAGAAGTGACAAATGAACACAAATTCAATCATATTTTTTAACGAGACAAGAAATTATTGATTTCGTGAAATACGGTTGTGTTTTTTTTGTATTACATCCTATCGTCGTCTTCGTCTAATATTATTATATTATACAGAGCGTACTGAAACGACTGAAGATGAAGTATCGGATTTCTCTGTTACAAACTCACACTTTTTTTTCCACACGTCAACATTTTAATTTCATTGCTGAAGATTATTTGATGCTTTCACTAAAATATGACAATCGGTCTTAATCAGTGGAATGTTATCGATAGTAAAAAATATCAGATATCATTATAAAATATTAAACGTTTTATTTTTTAGTACTTCGTTCTGAAATGTTCACTTTTGGTCATGAAATTGACACATTTTTATGGATTTTCTGTAAGTAACTGCGTTGTAACGGGGCTTCATCTAAAAATACACTCATTAGCGTCATAAAATTTTACATATAAACTGTGATTAAACTTAAGATTTACACGAAAGTATTAAAAAAAACACATTTTTTTTAAGAAAACATGTTATTCCCCATTTAATATTTATTATCCCAAATTAAGTATACAAAAAGGGGCCCCGAATAACGAATCGGTACGCTCTTGCACGAGCGCATTAAATGGGCATTCATAGTCTACAAATCGTTCCCTCTCTAACTGCAACAGAGCTTCCGACGTGTTCTGGTACGACAGAGGACACTATACTTGTTCCAGGAGATTGGCTTCAGGTTTTTCAGTCCAACTGACTAGTAGCTGGTACTAGTGGTGCGTTTAAGTAACTCATTTTCATCGAATTTCATATATAGGAAAATATGTCACCCCCATACATTCATCAACGACTACGAAACAAAAAAGAATTCCTGATCTATTATACAATAATTTTATATGAAAATAACTGAGAACACCTGTAAATAGTAATAGTAAACTTTTATAACATTAAAGTGCACTTAGATCTCTTTTTATGGGTATTTTTTTCACAGTTACAGAGTTTTTTTAACACTATTCATACAGAGAGGGCAATAAAGACCTCTCATATTTCTAGGGGGTACTGTGTGAGCTGTAGTTGGGGTAGATTTAATTCGGTAGGTTAGGTTTTGACGTTCTTAGAACTGGTCATGAATTAGACCGGTGAATATTAAAGCTTTGTTGTTCAAGCGCATTATGAGAACAACCATTTTGTAATAACGACAGTGTTCCTTACACGCTTCATGTTCGATCAAAATGTATCTGTACCAGATCGGAAAGCGATTTTGCTATGGATTTCTAATCTTTGAGATACTAAATCCACATTGAAAATAAAATCTCCTGGTAGACCGTATGTTCTGGAAGAAGACTGTGCAGCAATAACTGTGACCTCTGATTGGCTTGTTGCAATGTTGGAGACTTTTCTACACATCAACCTGGAAAATGTGAATACAGAACATGTGCGGTTTTAACAGGCACAGCTCACACATCACGATATTCGCTCGGAGTGTTGAGAGAAATGCTCCCTGGACGTTTGATTTCTTTAAAGGGAGACGTGGGGTGGCCGGCACAGTCACCAGATTTAAGCGCATGTGAATTTTTTCTTTTGGAGATACCTAAATGAAGTGCGCAGTTTTTCACTCATACGTTTCGGTTTGCCTGTGCAGATCTGCATGTACAGGCAAACCTGTCCGGTCTACCGCAACGTATGTGACGGTGCGCATGTTTATTAACACACTATTTGGTGTTGTTTGTGCAGGTCTGCCTGTTTAGGCAAACTTGTCAGGTCTACCGTAACGTGTGTGGCCGGCTTAAGTCGGTAGTGTTAGTCCCTTAAGCGACATTCATCTTTACACGTATTTTGCAGGACTTTTTTTACACAATTCCGATTTTTTCCACCATATAAAAAACACACAAGTGTACTTCATAAAATTCTTATAATAACTTGAATCATTTTCTTTCGATGATGAATATTTGATTATAATTTCGACAAAAAGAAAAAAAAAAGAAATCAATTAAAAAAATATATAAATTTTGATGTACGAATAATGAGTCGACCAAATCGCAACCGTTTCAATCTTTGATGTAGATTTATTTCAATGAATAATTTTTTTTTAAAAAAAAGAGTGTACTGTGAAACAATAACAAACAAAATTAAATTAAAAGTCGATTCGTGTTCCACGAAAAAATACCTCTAATAGAATACAAAACAGTATTCCTCGCATATTCATTAAAATCAAACGAAGCAATTAGATTTCAGTTCAGTTTTTACAGTGAAACACTTAATTCGTTTTCGAAAATGGAAATTGTAGCAAGTGATCATTTTTGTTTTGCGTCTCACAGAAATACCACTAAAAGCATATACCTAATTTTAGATTATATAAAGGAAAAAAATGGGTTTCTTTTAATTGAATTTCACTTTCATCTTTCCCATTACGAAAGTAATTTAAGTAATTATTCGACGGTGACGTTTAATTTAATATATAACCAGAAATGATTTTTTAATAATTTTTATGATGTTCATTTTGTATATATATATATATATAATCTGACACACGTATTCGTGTAGTAGTATTATCAATCGATGAAATTGTAAAAAACACAAATTGTGATGAAATATTTAATTGTTTGTATTATTAAATTATTATATTTATATGTAACTTTAATTTCTTATAAAATGAATCCGTTTCATTCACGAATATAAAAAATAACAAGTAAAATTAAAAACCATGTCAAAAACATAGGACAGCCTTATTTGTATACAAAAATATTTTGTAAAAAAATGAATTAAAAATACTGTATCTAATCTGTTTTATTATTTCTCTCAATCTATTTAGGATACATTAATAATCTGATTAATAAAACATAAAATAATCTACTTAATTAACTAATAAAAAAAACTGACAAGTAAAATTAAAAACTATTTCAAGAGACATAGGACAGCCGTATTCGTACACAAAAGTATTTTTTAAGAAAATGGATTAAAAATACTATATCTAATATCGGATATCAGAGCCTTTCTGTTTTATTATTTCTCTCGATCTATTTGGAATACATTAATAATCCGCTTAATAAAACATAAAATAATCTACTTAATTAACTAATAAAAAAAACTGACAAGTAAAATTAAAAACTATTTCAAAAGACATAGGACAGCCGCATTCGTACACAAAAGTATTTTGTAAGAAAATGAATAAAAAATACAATATATAATATCGGGTATCGTAGCTTTTCTATTTTATTACTTCTCTCAATCTATTTGGGACAGACTGAACTATCTTTCTTGTAATATCCGGTGTAAAGTTTTCCCATTTGGATAACAGAGCAGGCCTCAGATCCCCCATCATACATATTGTATGTTTTCGAATATTTTTCTTCAAAATTGACCGTGAATGTTCAATGTGATTGAGGTTAGGTGATTGTAGAAGTGTATCTAGAACTTGCGGACGATTGTAGAGGAGCCACAATCGAGAATATAACGACTTGTGTTTTGAGTTATTATCTTGATAAAACACAAACCTATCTCTCAACCTTAAATTTTCAGCACTATTTCTTAAATTGTTCTTTAAAAGGTCAATATATTTTGCTGTATTCATGATTCCGTTAATAAAGTGTAGTTTTTCAACTCCAGAAGCCGAAAAACATCCCCACACCATAAGTGATCCTCCACCGTGTTTGATCGTTGGAATCAAATTTTCTTTGTCCAGACTTTTATTTAGTTTTCGCCATACTTTTTGCTTTTCATCTCAACCGAAAAGACAAAATTTTCTCTCATCGGTGAAAATAACTTTATTCCAAAACTCCATATACTTGTTTATATGCCTTTTATCAAATTCTAGATGCTTCTTTCTTTTAATGCTACTAATGAAGGGTTTTCTTCTAGCTAGTTTATTCTTGTAGTCATATTAATTCATGGCTCTACTAATTGTAGGTGCACTAACGTTTTTTCAGTTGTATTCCTAATAGTGGCAAAAAGATTAGGAGCACTAATGAAAGGATTCTTTCTTACTTTCTTCAAAATTTCACGCTAAACTCGAACACTTAGTATTTTTATCTCTATATTTCTAGATTTATTTTTAATACTGCTTTCGTTTTTGCACTTTTTTATAATATACTGCACGATGGAATGACTTCTTTGAACCAATTTCCCTTAGAGATTTCTCGATTTCATGTAAGGGAACTGATAATATTATTATTTCTGTGGTTGTTGCGAATCCTTTTCTTCCCATCATTACTGATATCTACTTCACGTACCACAGAACTCAAAAACGTTACTATTCTAGAGATATCAATTTTATGAATTATCCTAATATGAAATTCTAAGTTTTAATTTGTTCACTTTTAGAATTTTCAAACAAATACTTAAGTATACAAAAACGAGTGTCCCAGAATTTGTACATAATTTTACCTTATTGTACCATTTTTATTGTAAATTTTTCTTAGAAAAATACTATGCAACAGTAGTCTACACTGTAGACTGCAAAACCATTTATGCTAGTCAATCACTATTTAACAACTTTTTCTTGTCTTTTGTAGTAAATACTTCTTGTGTATGAATACGACTGTCCGCAACTATATATATTCTTATTGAATTTTCTATAAATTTTCAATGAAAATGATTATAAGCGAATTTATTAATTGATTTTTAAAATTGTTTAATATTTTGTTTCGATATAATGTAATTTGTATGTTTTTTTAAATAATGATTTTTTTCCACTCCACAAATCAAATTTTTCAATCACAAACGTTCACTCAATGATAAATTCTCCAAGTTTTATTTATAAGATTCTGAAAAGAAGAGAAATAAACTTTCAAACAAAAAAAATATTAATTATTTAAACCCCGTCGTTCTTTTTTTATATCACCCTGTATAAATAATGAAAACTATATCCTTTTAATTGAAAAACATGGTGGAAATAGCATGTAAAAACTTTATTGTTAGTATCATTCGAACGAATATAGAAATGTGATAAAACCAATAAAAAAAACGTACAGTGAAACAATAAATGTAGAACATCGAACGCGGATATCCGGAATATATTCCGGATCACGCTCCCACTTTTTTATTATCGACGCTTCGTTATCAATTAAACGTCACACCGTTCAACTTAAATATTATTTTAACGGACACGGCCGTAACATGACCTCTGTTTTCCGTCAAAGCTCCGAGAATCACGAGCTTTTTTGTTCTCATCAATTTTACTAGGATCTGACGAGTTCATTTGCGGGATGTAAAAAGACAGATAATTAGTCTGCCACTGTTAATTCCATTTCATTTACGTTGTCTCACCGCACAGAGCTGCTACGTTTTTTATTATTATTATTATTATTTGGAATTATATTTTATCTTGGGAACATAAATAGAATTTTTAATGATGTTTCGTACTACAGACACTTGCAGAATTGTTTTTTTTTTTAAAAAAAAAACAATGCGTCTGTTTTGAGCGTACATGTAAGAGGGTTGGGAAATTAAACGAATTCTTTGTGTTATCATTCGTTGATTTTACATCGATAATTTCAATAAATTTTATTATTTCTTGTATAAACATTATAACGTTTGTTCTGTTTTACATCCTCATTGTATCGAATAATAGTTTTATAAATATGTTGAGATTAATCTTATCTAATATTCTTATATAACAACATTTATAGTATTAGGTTGGTAGGAAAATAATTGCGGTTTTTTTCTCTTGATAATAACATTAATTATTTTCACTGAAAGTGTCATTTCATCGTGTTCATATTAATATCATTTTGAAGGGCCTTCTTCGATCTGTATTTTGGTAATATTGACTTTAGTTTTATTATTAATTTTTCTTTAAATTGGACTATTAAATGAAAGATGGAAAAAAAGCAAATACCAGCAATATTTTAT
This sequence comes from Acanthacorydalis orientalis, assembly GCA_034766995.1. Taxonomy (NCBI): domain Eukaryota; kingdom Metazoa; phylum Arthropoda; class Insecta; order Megaloptera; family Corydalidae; genus Acanthacorydalis; species Acanthacorydalis orientalis. The sequence goes on from CM068313.1 coordinate 56,203,800, forward strand.
GAGTTCAAAACGGGTGGTGAAACAGCAGAAACTGTTCGTAGACTAAACGATGCTTTTGGTGTGGGTACTTTTAAGGAACATACGGTGCATAAGTGATTTCAAAAAAATCGTGCTGGGGACGAGAGCCTTGAAGAGGAAAAAGGTCACGGCCGTCTTTCTTCAGTTCATGACGACCAACTGAAGGCGTTAACCCCCTTGCACACTACTGACACGTCACGTACAATCACGTGATAAGACCATATGTGAGAGCTAATTGTACATTGGTTTCAATGGTATCGCTGCACGCTACTGTCACTTCATGCACATCACGCCTGACGCGTATGGTTCTTATCTCGACTAGTGTTGACACGTTCTCACATATTTCTGTTTCTGCAGACATTTCGTGATGTGATAACCCTTTTGAATCAGTTGTCAATTGACATTTCAGTTTGAAAAGTTTCGAGATAAATTGAAAATGTGTCGATTTTAATTGATTATAACATAAAAATGTATTTATTTTGATTTTATTATAGTATAATATAATATAATCTAGTATAATATATAGAATAGTATAATCTGATAAGACAATTTGGTTCTTCCAGATGTAAAAATAACTCTAAAATAAATTAACAACATTGTTATTTACTAAAATATTTTTTATAACAGTTCTTATTATCAATTAATATAAAAAATCTTGATAGCGCCCAACAGATTATTTCTAAAATCTAGGCAAGAGTAAACATAGCAATATAAAGTTGTGAAACTGCTACGACATGATGCCTAAAATATATTGTAAGTGTCTAATTCATACAGAGACAGTGCGCATGCAGAAAACAGTTTAGAGGCGGACGAAATACCCTGCGCCGTGATGCAAGAATGCCAAACGCATTTTCAACGACCCTTCGAATTCTCGTCAATCGATAATCGAATATCTTTTTGCTTTCATCTCCTGCACGGTGATGTCTACTATATGATCGAAGTAAGTATTAACTCAGTTGGAAAGTTTCATCTCCAACTATAACGTTGGGAAGCGGTGGAGAATTTTCACTCAATGGGCTGTCTGGTGGTGTGAAAAGTACTTGATCTTGCAACTTTTGTAAGTGGAACTAGTGAACGGAAGCCTTTATAATTAAAATATTTCAAGTCTCTTCGAATCGGACACTGCATGGTGATGCTTCCCATCAATTACTGCAACGAGGTTTAGGAACTGATGTTTAAACACAGATTTTTAAATTTTTTAGCCAACATTTTCTAAATGTTTTAATTTGGCACCGGGATGAAAATTGGATTCAATCTCTTCCAAATAGCATCGCAAACAGATCTATCTGTCCTATTGTGCTGAATCCCATGCGGTAACTGAATTCAAAGCTCTTGAAAGAGTTTCCAGTGGAAAGAAATCTAAAAATAAAATATTCAATTTAAAAAGTTTTGTAAACGGTAGAAAAAAGTGGAGATACAGCACAGAAAATGTCGTATTTTACAGTCGCCTGAAGTTCGAGAGGGACATGTATTTTTTGGTACCATCTCTATGTACTCTAGAAACGACAACAAACATCAAGAACTCTGCATTCTACCTCGCACTCTACCGCTGATAACGAAGTACAACGTATAGTTGTAGCATTACAAAAAAATAATAAATAAATAAATTAAGATAGTTGTTTTGTGTCAAATTTACCTTAAACACAGGGTGAGTTTTTCTTCCGTAATAATGACTTCTCGCATTTGTGTGTTTTTGAATCTTATATCCTTTTCGATAAGGCCATGCAGGTACTCAAACTTTTCTTTCGACATCCTGAAATATATCTTGTACCGATTGGAGTGCTCTTGAAGCTCCTTCACAAGACGATGGAACTCGCCCTTTTCTTTTCTTTTTAAATTTAGTTCATGAACCCAAATTCTTTTCTTATGAATTTGGTTATGAGCTATCACAGTACAAACACTTGGTATTTCTTCATCAAACTCTGATGAACTACTTGTTTCGCTCTCCATTATAATTTCAATAATAAATCAATGACATCCAGGTACATGACCGTGGCGCGCAAACACAAGTCTTGTCAATTATGTGCATAAATACAAAACATGAAAGTTACTCATGATTATAGTGTGATACCCTACATTACGTCAAAGTACATTTGGCTGTATGCCTTACCGTGACGTGGCAGTAGTGTGCACGGGGCTTTAGTTGAATCAGAACTACGCACTGTAATTTAAGAGTTTACACATAAGTTAAACATTAGTCATACAATAGTTCTGGACCAGTCAAAACAGCTAGAAAAATAAAAAAAGCTTAAAGTGTATAAGGATTTGAAGGTCATAAACCGCAATTATTTTTCTATCTTTGTAATATAAACAATGTCGGATCTTTTATGTTAAAATGATGATAATTGAAGACAATTCGGGAAAAAAATAAAATATAAAAAATCAATATACCAGTTCGCGTCCTGACTATGAAAGAATATTACTTGTGTTTTTAAACTGTTATTCTTCAATATGATCCCTCGAACTTCAACGCACTTCATTCAGCGATACTCCAATGCTTTTATACCATCCCGGATATCCTTTTTTTGGAGGTCCTCAAAATATCGATTCACTATTGCAATTAAGGAGCGAAATAGCGATTCACTGTTGCAATTGTTGACTTGAAATTCGTTCTACGCTCCTTTTTTGCAACATAAACGATGCATTTCTCAATTGTATTGTAACGTACGACGAAAAGTGGATCCAGAATCTAAATACAAAAAAATCTAAAACAGAAAAAATACCCTCAGGAGCTCGGTGTAAAATATGTGCCTGAAAACACCGTAAAGCATATTCCGTATGTGATAATTGCAAAAAATATATATGTGCTGAGCATAAAAATCCTGTATAATTTTGCGATAATTTTAGTGAATAAATGTGATAGCATTAAAGTATTTTAATAATTTAAAACCTTTGAAAAATTATATGGGTAATATAACACTCAGAAGGACATCATACTTTATTTTTTTTTGAGGATCTAATGTGGGTAGACTTCATACCTGTTTTAATTAGTTTTTAATTTAATTCTTGCAATATTTAAATCTTTAATCAGTGCCATAATACCTTTACGAAAAGAACTTAAAAATCTCTAAACCCGTCCCTGTGAATATATCGACTTGTATAAAAACCGTACACGTTTCATAATCCAGAAAACACACTGAAAAGTTATTAATAAAGGTTTAGACTTTCGCAACGAAACTACTTTATTGTTAAGCGACGGGCGAATTTCGACATCACTTCAAAGCGTACAGTGAGTTCACAGCAACGCATTAAAGTTGGACTGTTCTTTTTTTATTGAATATTTATTCTAGATAGAACCATTTCTATAAACAGTTTAACAAAAGATTTACTATCGGTTTGTGTTTTTTTCTCTCCTGTGCAATGTGCATCCGATTACAGTATCGTTTACATTTAGACAGTTTTATTGCTGTCTGTTCGAATATCGAACAAAAGAAAACAACACCTCTGACTCTGCAACAGTGGTTGTTGATATCTCGGATATTCACAGTAAAATAATCAAAGCTCATGTTGAAAGGTGTAATTAGTTTCATGTATTTTAAACTCTGTCCAATATTTTAACAGATATTTCTGCTGTAAATTGTTCGGAGAATAATTAAAATTTGACAGGAACGATTGAAAGGGCTTTTCTTATTAATTATATCAACGGATTAATCTGTTGACAAGTCTTTTAATTAATCTATATATTTTATATTACGAAATAGCAATTTCGATTGAAACTTATTTCATTATTTATCAAATCTTATGAAAATGTATATATTAGGTCGATGGGAAAATATATTTCTGAATTCTTAATATTTAATATTTTTCAATGAAAGCATCATTTCATTCGTGTTCGTGTTAATATCATTTTAACACTTCACTTACAGGCATTTCATGTATATCTATTCTTAAAACGACCGGTCCAATGACCGATCTTTAAAAAAAAATTATACTTTTACAATTCAATACTAAAAATAATCAATTTGGTGCGGGTTTAAATGATAAATGAAACGATTTTCACAAAATGATGAAACCAATTTATTTCATTTTATTACAAACATGAAAAGAAAATAAAAAATGAAACGTAGTTTTATAGTTTCTTTAACACTAGATTTACGGAACTCGTCAATTTGACGGGCTTCTGATTTCGTGGTTAAAAATTCCGAACATGTAAATATTATTTTCTAGTTATTATATATTGGTTTTTAATGATATAATGTAGTGAATATATATCTCCACTCATTTTATCCGAAAATCCTATATTTTCTTATTTATATATGTTGTACACCTATTTTTATGAAAATCCGCCAAATTGACGGGTTACTTAATTTACAATCAATCGTTTCAGTTGTTGCGGAATAACAAAAACAAAAATGAGAATGAGTACGGAAAAACAAAATAAATAACGGCTGTTTAACAGCGAGTACGTAAACGATCAGCTTCAAACTATTTGTTTACAAAAAGAGCAAACCTTATCATCTCACGAATGATCATTTCAACTGTGCAATTTTCAGAGATAGGATGTGATATTTGGAAATTTAGTGAGGCTGAACATGTTATTTATAATACAATTAGGGAAAAGCGAGTGATTATTTTAAAAGTGAATTTTGCAGAAAAGGAAGTGGAGTTTATTTACTAGACAAAGATTTGAATTTTTCAAGGTAGTTTGAAAATCTATCCATAAAGAAATATTTTTTTACATTTATGTTCTGCCTACTTGGCTAGGTATTATGGACAAGTCTCGAAAAGATATTGAATTGATAAAAAAACTAACCAGTATAGATGAAGACCTATCTGGATCGGATTCTGATGCAAGTGTTACCGAACTAACGTTAATTTCTGTAATATGGGACAGATTTATCTAAAATAGTTAGGCTTGTTATAAGCCTGCCATGAACATTACAATCGATGAACAATTGTTCACAACTAAAGCTAGATGCCGATTTACACAGTACATGCCAAATAATCCTGATAAATTCGGCATTAATTTTGGTTGGCATCGGACGTTACAAGAAAATATCTTATAAATGGTTTCCCATATTTAGAGAAAGACGAAATACGACCATTTAATATACCTGTGAGCGAATTCGTCGTGTTCAAGCATGCTGAACCAGATTTAGGCCGTGGAAAAAACATTAATACTGACAACTTTTTCACAAGCATTTCCCTTGAAAAAAGGTTGCTTGCAAAAAAACAACTCTTTTGGGGACTATACGTGCAAACAGAAGAGAATTGAAAAAAATTGCAAAGGATAATATGATCCGATTTTCCACAAAACCTTATAAATCAGATGAGTACGTTCTCACAGTTTACAAATCCAAGCCAAACAAAAACGTATTATTGCTCAGTTCTAAACATGAAAATGTCGAAATAGAAGGTAATGCTAAACGTGTCCCTGAAAGAATCATATTTTACAACAAAACCAAGTTTGGGGTGGATGTTGTAGACCAAATGGCTAGAAAATATAGCGTGAAAGCAGGGTTCCGTAGATGGTCTCTTCAAGTGTTTTGTAACATTTTAGATTTGGTAGCCATCAATGCCTGGATATTGTATAAAGGGACCACTGGAGTAGACATATCTAGAATAAATTTTATTTTTCAACTGGCTGAAGAACTAGGCGCAGTGATCTTCGCGACGAACAAAATACTAGTTCCAATTCATTGCCAGTTATACAAAATCTTAATGTACGAAAGTCTTGCCAAATCGGATTATGTAAGAAAAATAGGTCTAATAATATTTTTATATTTAGTGTAACAAGTATGCATGCGGAAAATGTACATTCAAAATGGAGTTTATGTGTAAAAAATGTACTGAATAAAACTGTTACTAAAAATCTATTGATTTAAGATAAAAATATTTACAAAAAATTGCATTTTAATTTACCCATCAAAAAGACAGATTTCAGTAAAAATAGGTATATAGTCGATAACCGTAAATCTAGTGTTAATTGAAAAAAAAATATGCATATCACATTCATGTTCCTCGCATTTTTTACACGTTGGTAAGTACTCGAAGACACATTTTCCACACATTTTGCATTTGAAACAGATTTTCATAGTTTTGTTATCTTTTTCAATAACTTACTTGACAAGTTTTCCATACATATAAAACTGAATCTGCATTTGTTGATGTTTTCTGTATATGTTCTTATTATTTCTATTGCGATAGTTCTTCAGGTAACTGAAATAAAAATTACTGTCTCGTAATTTTTTCTCCGGTTGATTCTTTATATAAAAACCAGGCATTTATTCCAGATAGGTCAAGAATATTTAAGAAAACCTTCAGAGGCCATTTTGATTTCTAGCTATATTTTCTTATCATTTGATCAGTCATGTCTACACAGAATTTGTTGCTGTTAGAAAATCTAACTGTTTCAAGTATACGTGTATCAGTTTTTTCAATTTTTATAGAATTATGCTCCAATCTTAGTATAAGCACTTTTTTATTTGGTTTACTTTTGCAGATTGTAAAAGTACAATGATCTGATTTATACAGTTTTGTTGAGAACAGTGTTATTATTATCTTTCGCTTGTATAACAAGTTTTGGCAATTCTCTTTTGTTTCCGCGGATAGTTCCAACGGTAGTGCTTTTTTTGCTAACAGTCTGACAGCTAGTGATACTCTCATAAAAAATGTGTGTGTGTGTGCTCATGTACACACGACAGAAGTGACACTTCAATATTTTTATTTAATGCAGAGAAGGGAGGATTGTTGTAAATTACAAGTTCAGTAATATAAATCAGATATTCTGTAATTAAATAAGGGTGCATTTCTATAAATTACATGTTTAATAATATAAAGAAGACATGTTATAGTGAAAAATATAATTTTATTCTGATTCAGTTTGTTCGTATTCTAAAAATGAGACACTCGGTTTATGATAATTAAAATATGATATAAAAAATTTTGACTCGTCTCGAGGATACTGCATCGATTGTAGTTCTTGATATCGTAGTTTCTTCATTAGGGTTATTGTATATATATATATATATATATATATATGTATAACGGATTGTTTACGGCTGTCGCCGCCTCTCCGTCCCCAATTTCCAATTCCTACTGTCATAGCATATTTCTTCATCTAGGTTTCTTGTTTCCATACCCACCGTGAAAAAAAAACTAGACGGCCCTCCAGGTATGGAGGCTGAGTTGTAAGGCCAGCAACCTAACATTCGGAAAACATTTAAATAAAAAACTAAAATACCCAGTAGAAATACGCCTCGGATGTCGGAGGGATACATTAGGGTTATTAACAATATTTAAATTCAGTTTTGCACGGAGAAATTCAATTAATGGTAAGGAAGCAACAGAAGAAAAGTTCACGTTTAAAGTGTCTTCTTAAAAAAAATATCGGCATTTTGTCATAATTGACATCGACTAGATTTGCTCCCTAGATTGTGTAGATTAATAAAGTACTGTGTATGAATTTGATGATGTCTTCTGATTTGGTGACCATCAAGTTAACCATTCCATTTTTCACAACACATCGAACAGCACATACGAGGTCAGACAATTAAGTAATGCGACCGATTTTTTTTCTCGGCCTGTGGTAACACTGCGAACCTGTAACTCCGCCACCGTAATAGCAGATCCCTACTCTCTCGATTGAGACCTTGACCACCCTCGTACGATCATTTCTTCGCCAGCTGTTTAGTGTTTTGTAACAACGCGCGAGTAGTGCATGTCACGAAAATGAATATATATATATATATCGCTCAAGATTGTCTCGAGCAGGTTGAAAGTGATCCTACTCTTCTCGATCGAGTTATTACTGGTGATGAAAGTTGGTTCTTTCAATATGACCCCGAAACTAAACGACAAAGCCAACAGTGGCTGTCCCCTGGAGCACCAAGGCCAAAGAAGGCGAGAATGAGCAAGTCCAAAGTGAAAACCATGTTGATTTGCTTCTTCGACAGCAAAGGGGTGGTTCACAAAGAGTTCGTACCACCTGGACAAACCGTAAATCAAGTATTCTACCGCAATGTGCTCGAAAAATTACGAAAAAGGGTGCTCAGAGTGCGTCCAGAGATCGCGAAGACTTGGGTTCTGCATCACGACAATGCTCCCTGTCGCAGTGCGTTCAGTGTCTCTCAGTTTTTGGCGTCTAAAGGCATCGCAACGTTACCACAACCCCCCTATTCACCGGCCATGTCACCCTGTGACTTTTTCCTATTCCCCCATATGAAAAAATTCGTCAAAGGTCGACATTTTGACTCCGTTGAAGATATCCAAGAATCTGTGACGAGGGTACTCGGAGAGGTCCCACAAGAAGTGTTCCAGAATTGTTACGAAAACTGGAAAACTCGCTGGAATAAGTGTATAGATGCGGGAGGGGACTACTTTGAAGGGGATCGCAGCGATGTACCTTAATTTTTAAATATACTCGATTTTTGAATTTTGTCGCATTACTTAATTGTCTGACCTCGTATATCTCCAACAGGTGTTGTTGTTACTCGTATCGATTGTGTTTGTTGAAAATTGCAATCCATGTGGGGAGTAACAACATTAGCTGTTTCACTAGATTTGTGATAAATCGCCACTCCTCCAGAACGAACGACTGGACGTTTATGTTGAACAACACAATTGAAGTTAGGGATATCGATTCGATCCTCATTCTTTAGTCAAGTCTCAGAAAAAAACAATAGATTTGAATGCTAAATAACTGTATCAGTGAGATCAGATGAGTGAGCGCGAAGAGATTCACAATTTAAAGAACAAATTGACAATCCTCTCTTGCTGCGGATGAAATTTAAGAACACATGCTGTATTGTCACCAGTCGATTAACAGATAATCTATGAAGTTCCTCCTGTAGAAAGCTGATTGAAGTTGCCGCTCGTCGACCATGATAAAACCTGACTACATTATCACGAGTTACAATGTAGAGTCTTTGTATACTTTTGTCTCGTGATAATTCAACGTACAGTAACTACTTACAGTGTGCCCTCTCCCCGCTCGTACTCCTCAGCGCAGTATCTCAGTGCGCAGTTTCTCCTCTCTCTCTCGCACTTATACAGTTATATTCGCTCTATCTCTCTCGTTTGCGGATAAGTTCATGGTAACGTTTTTCGTGATAACCCGTATGATTTTACACCTCGCTAACGCGCTCATAGAAGTTTCACTTCAAAAATATCTATTGTAACGCTTCTTCCACACACTGTAAATAGTTCTATCAGTTTGAGAACAACAAACTACCGAGCGGAACTGAAGATTCTCTTTTTTCATCCTTTCCCAAATATGGAAATCCATTTATAACGTATTTGCTATTGACGTCAGATGCTAACCAGAATTTGATTCCAAAGTTATCCTGTTTATTCGGCATACATTGTATAAATTTACACCAAGCTTTGGATAAAAACAGCTATTCATCAGTAGTCAAACTTAGACCTAATTTGTAACAATTCTATCTACGCTCAGCGAATCTGTCCCATACTTTAGAGATTAGAGTAAATTTATCAGTTTGCAAACGCTGGTTACGTTGACTTTTTTTATCGAACCGGATAAACTTCATAATTTCACTAAAACTATTCCTGCTCCATAATTCTTGAAAAAAATGTGAGACCTCATTTCTTGTACCATAGATATGGAATGTTCAATTATTACATCATAGCGCAGCGCACATATAGAAGAGCAATAAATGTATCTAATTTTGCAACAGCTAGACTCCTTTTAGTTTCCAACACTGGAAATGCATCTGCGTCTGCGCACATTACTTTATAATATAGTTCTACGATTGAGTCTTCAGAGTAAATAACATACATCATTCAGCCGGTCAAAATGACAGGTTGCAATAGGTAAGACGAGATACATATTGGTTGGGTGCGCAGCTTTTCTCGTCGAGCGCTGCTGCAGTGTGCCAAGCGTATGGCACAGAAATATTTATACGCTCGTTGCGGCGGTGAGTTATCTGACTCCAAAAGATAATCGAACGGTTCTCGACTTTATGTACATGGAGATGGAAGCTAGACTGATCACTGCTATGGGAACGTTATTTCCCACAGCAGCGAGACGCTGTACCGTCTCCAACGATCAATTAATGTTCGGTATATTCACGAGTCAGTAGAGCCCCGAGGAGCGTTGGTAATACAGTTCAAACCACTAGATGGGAGAGAGAGCACTAAATTTGGAGGCTGTGCGAAAGTTACTGCCCATAAGAACGAGACGCTGTACCCTCTTTTCCTCCAAGTCGCGTATTGACAACCGGTGTCGTCACAGGTCCGCAGAGCCGTGATGATCGTTCCCATACAGGACGAACCACCAGTATTAAAGAAGACTACAGTGTTATTTTTAAAATTGAGGACAACACCTCGAGACAGACGGATAGCGAAGAGATGCTAACTGTATGTGAGTCGGAAGTCGACTGATTTATACAGTTTTTTTTTGACAGTTTTAGGTTTTGTCTGATATTGGTTATTCTGCTCTGTAATCCTGATATAATTGTCGAGCCTTGGGATTAGTTTCCTTTTATTTAAACTTTGTCATGTATTGTTAGCAATCTTGCTGTTTGTATGTCATATCTTGATTTTTATCACTAGGAAAATTCTGATATTTGTTGCTAATTTGCCTGCTCATATACTCACGGGAAAGTCGGGCTTAATCGAAGCAGCTCTATGAGCGCGCATCTTGTCTCTTTTTTTCTGTCTCAAAGAATTATTTTGTTGATATATGTATAATAAATTATTTCAGTAATCGAAAATAATGACAAAAGAATAAATAAATATTTACAATAATTATAATGCATTTATCATTTGTAGGTTAACAATAGGTTTACGGTGATTTTTGTATATCTATCTCTACGGACACGCGTCAATTTGACGCATGAACGAAATCATACATTTTCTTTAAAAACAACTTAAAAAGCAACATAATTATACACTATTGACTTATAAATGAAACCATGAGATATATATTAATATTAAATTTATAATATTCAACATTATTTTAGTATTAACATTATGATATATAAATATGGTTCGGTCAACTTTAAAACTACAAATTGGCCCAAGAGTGTTGAAGTTCGCGTTTCATCTTTACCGAGATAAGGAAAACCATTTATAACATATTTTGAATTGACATCTACTGCTAACTAAAACTTTATGCTAAATTTATGTGACTTATTTGGCATATATTAAGTGAATTGAATCGTGCTTTCGTAGGGAATTTGCTTGTCTATTGACATATTTTCGTGAGGTTTATAACAGGATTGACTGATTTGTATAAATTGGTTCCATATTTCAGATGTCAATGCAAATTTGTCTGTACGTAAACGTTGGGATCGTTCAGTTCTTTTATCAAATCTTACGAATCGAAGAATTTGCATAAATTGATCTCTCGGTATTGTGCTCGAGAAGAAAGCGGGTCCCCATTTCTTGGACCATAAATAAAAAGCGTTTAGTGATTTTACTTCATATGCTCCCCGAGCATACAAAATTGCAATAAACGCAAGTAGCTTAGTGATTAAAATTGTCCAATCACTTTTTAAAACACGACGTGCCTCTGCTTCGTTACAACATTTTATAAATTCTATCAAATTTTTGCTTATTATCAAGGAGAAGACACTGCTTACACTTCCTGTCATTACATTTCTTTTTGCGTAGCCAGTACGATCAGCGATATCTTTGAATATTGTGTGGACAAGTGGTCTACCACTAAATCCGCCTGCATCCAAATTTTGGAATGATCTGGGAATATTTGAATCATTCTCGGACTCAGAATCGGATGAGATATGCATCATTTTCCTGGTTTTAGCGAAAATTCTGGAAATTTTCCTCTTCACTATCTGATGATTCCTCTGTTTGTCCACTTTCTTCTGATTCGAGAATCTCAATTTCACAAACTAATAGTAACTGTAACTTCAAAAACGTTTTCACTTCACATCTTCATTCCAGTGCCAAATAGTAACAGTTTATTTAATTTTGCTCATGAAATCTGAATTGCGTCAAATTGACGCATCCGTAAACCTTGTGTTAAGGTCAATACACATATATTTCTCAGAAAAAAACAAGAGGAGAAGTATATATTAAGAAAACTCCTTATTTTTATATTATAAGAAAAGTCGTAATGTTAAATGGCAGTATGATAGCGTTGTATGTAGGAAACTGTACAAAAAGGTTTAAAAACAGTCATTTGACCTGTCATGGTAGATTTAGTGTTAAAGTCAATTTTTCGGTCTGTATTTAGTAACATCGACTTTGATTTTATTATTAATTTTCCTTCAAATTGGACTCATGAATTAAAGATGGAAAAAAGCAAATAAGAGTACATTTTTTATGACTTCAAAACGGGTGGTCAAGCAGCAGAAACTGTTCGTAGACTAAACGATGGTTTTGGTGTGGGTACTGTTGAGGAACGTACGGTGCAATGGTGGTTCCAAAATTGTCGTGCTGGGAACGAGAGCCTTGAAGATGAAAAAGGTCCCGAGGGTCCTTCATCAGTTCATAACGACTGACTGGAGGTGTTAGTTGAATCAGAACCACATACAACAATTCGAGAGTTTGCACAAAAGATAAGGATTAGTTATTCAACAGTTCTGGATCACTTATCATATTGTTAATCGAAAATTTTATGCAAAAACCATTCTACTCGTATGTCACCGGCTATTTTTCTATATGATAGACTGTGTAGCATCCACCTACGTGCAGTGGTACACAATGGGTTTTGCAAATATATCTAGTTTCGCTCCGCTTTCCTCTTGAAGAGCATATTCTACATGCTCGAGTGGGTTTTTTTATGCCAGTTACTATCTGTTTCTAAAACAAGATCTTTTAGTTTTCATGAAATCCTAAAAAGTTACTCATTGTGAGGTGCTCTTTTAAAGTTACCAGAAGAACTGCCAAGTTCTGTGCTGCATGCATTTGATTCATCTGTTATCAATTTTCTATATATTTCTTGTAGAAATTGTTTTTATCTCATTTAATTTTGTGAATTGTAGTTGTAGTAAATTTTGAATTCATTGAATAGAGCACAATTAATGAAAAAGAAGGCTCCTTTTTATACTATTTTAATTTTTTTCTAAAAATACTACTATTCGTTAAATACTGGTCTGCTCAATCGACTCCTTTCATGTGTTTAATATAATCAAGTATGCAAGTTGGTTTAACTATATCATCCGTAGAAGTCCTCTGTTGCTTTCCAGAAGACTTCATAGAGGCATCATGAATATCAGATATCATATACACTAGCCTTTTGTCTTTTCATATAATAATAACAGTGAGTCTTTTCCATAAAAACGTCATTTCTCCTCTCCGAATTCTTTTTGATTTCTCTTTTATTAGTTTTGGAAAGTCGCGGTTTTCCCTTATAACACCACAGACTAGTGTTTTGTTTTCTAATAAAAGTTCAACAGTAAACGCTGTGTTGTAGTAATTATTCTGGTAACCATTATACCAAGAACAAGAATAAGGCCGTTAGATGAATCATATAGTTTCTTGTACCTTTTTTCCTCACCCGAATAGATCTCGTAGTTGCAAATATAACCAATCTCACTTTTATAAAATGTCCTCACTAAAATCCTACATTTTGTTTTCTTTGCTGGATTATACTTTCTACAGATGATACGTCCTCACCATGTTATCATTATTTCATCAAGTGATAACTGCAGTTTAGACATATATATATATATATATATATACATACATACATATATACATATATACATATATACATATATACATATATACATATATACATATATACATATATACATATATACATATATATATATATATATATATATATATATCAGATCAGTTCATAAATTCGTACGTACTCTTGAGAAATTTTTAAACAATGCAAAGAAAACATATTATGCTATTGCTATATATCAAAAACATGCATTATGCTATACGAGTATAGCAAGTACTTGTTCCTATCTTACAGATAATTTATTTTCATTCATGTAAGAAGACTGGTTTTGATGCAAAAAAAATCGAAATTTCTTTTTCGGCTTCATCTTCATTATTTAATTTTTTTCCTGATAAAAAAATTCTGTAGAGCCAAACAATTGATAATCACTGAGGGCAATATCTGGTGAGTAAGAGGGATGAGGCAGGAGTTCCTGTTCGCGCTTTTAGGGTGGTTCGATTCGGCGGACCACCAATTATACGCGAATAAGGGAGGAAAATGCGTAATTGAACACATAATCTTTATTGTATGTAAAGTTTACAAAAGGATTAACTAATAAATATAGAAAGGTAGAAAAGACGGATACTGCAGTGGAGCACGGCGTCGTCACTGTAGTCCGAGGCGGTTCTTGTTGTACTGTCTGTTCTGTACTCATTTCTATACTGCACTGTTATATTCTATTGTTGCTGTTAATTATTGTATTTTATTCTACCTGTAATGCACCATTGTCGTCAGTCGTGTACACGTGCTTGAGCGGAGGCAAGCACATGCCAAAAGGCGGTACATCAAGGCTGTTGATTGTTGATTGAAAGGAGGGTATGAGTGTACACTCGGGATTACAATAATCCCGAACAGTTCCCAATGAAAGTCTCTAATTTTTTGTAGTTATGTCTGTGCTGTGTATTGTCCCGAATTATTATGGTGGAACAAAACCTTTCTGATATTTACTAATCTAGGGTTTTTTTTAATAAATGCTGAGTTAAAACGTGAAAGATGTTAACAACATATATCTGAATTAATCGTTTGATTTGGTTCTAATAGTTGAAAGTGGATTAAATCGTACATATCTTATTAAACAGCCAAAAGTATCTTTTTTGGATGCAATTCGCTCTTTGCTGTTGGTAAGAGCTTCTTATCCTTATCTGTCCACTGTCTTTTTCTTACAAAATTATGATAGAGTATCCAGTTTTCATCACCTGCTACAATGCGGTCAAGAAACTGATCGTGTTCAAAGTGGGTTAAAAGATAAGCACAGACGATTATTCGCCGCTTGCAATTCGCTTTCGATAACTCATGTGGTACCCACTTTCCAAGCTTGGACGCCTTTTCTATCTTCTTTAGGTGACGAAATACTGTTCCATGGGATGAATTGTCTCTCTTCATTCTGATTCACAGTTAGTTTTGGCTATGATTCCACAAGACTCTTAAGAAAATCATCGTCAAACTTAACAGAACGCCCTGACTGGGACTCATCATTAACACTGCTTTGTCCATCTCTGAATCTTTGATACCATTTCTGGACAGTCCTGACACTGATACTATTCTTATTATGAGCACTGTTAATTTTTTTTGCTGCGGAACTTGCACTTTCCTCATTTAAAATTAAAAAGTATAGAACGTCCCGTTTGTACTGTTTATCAATATTCATTTTCTATGGTCTCTTATACAAATCCGACGTTTAGAAAAATCGATGATAAACTGACCATTTAAGTGTACATATCAAAGCAGAATACATCTTGTTTACAAGTGACCTCTTCTACGAAATGAGCCATGGCTAATTCATACATATAACGTCAACACGTACGAATTTATGGACTGACCTGATATAAAGACTGAATTTTTTCATTAAACTAATCCAAAAGAGGACTAAGTTTGTCTTGATTGGATGTATATAATACGAGGGTGGTCCCAGAAGTACCCGGCCTGACCTAGAGATGGCGGTAGTGGTTTGAAAAGTATCACTGTATTAGAAAGTACCCAATCTATAAAACATATGTTTCAAGTTTGAGGACGCCACGTTGTTTAGTATTTGTTTGGCAGCCATCAATAGTGAACGTTTTCAGTGAATTTGTGAAAATGGAGAAAATTGGCCATCGTTACGTGACACAATACTTTTATTTGAAAGGCTTCAGCCCAACCAATATAAAATCTGAACTGGATTCTACTCTGGGTGAGTCTGCTCCTTCGTTTACAACAGTAAAATATTGGGTAGCAGAGTTTAAACGAGGCCGTACGAGCTGCCAAGACGAGCATCGCAGCGGTCGACCAAATGAGGTGACGACTCCATAAATGGTGAAGAAAATCCACAAAGCGGTACTGGATGATCGTCGACTGAAAGTGCGCGAGCTAGCAGACATAGTAGGCATTTCAAAAAGTGCGGTACATCGCATATTATCTGAAAATTTGAACATGAGAAAGCTGTGTGCAAGATGGGTGCCGCGTTTGCTCACACTCGAGCAAAAACAGTGTCGTGAAGATGTTTCAATTGAGTGTTTAGCGAAGTTTCACAGCAACAAAGCAGAATTTTTGCGCCGTTTCATAACCATGGATGAAACATGGGTCCATCACTTCACACCCGAGACAAAAGAAGAATCAAAACAATCACAACAAGGGAGAACCGGCTCCAAAGAAGGCGAAGACCGTTTCATCTGCAGGCAAGGTCATGGTGTCGGTTTTTTGGGATGCGCGTGGGATAATTTTCATTGACTATCTTGAAAAAGGAAAAACTATCAACGGCGAGTATTATGCGAACTTATTGCAACGTTTGAGCGAAGAAATCAAGCAAAAACGGCCGCATTTCGCTAAGAAGAAAGTGTTGTTTCATCAAGACAATGCACCAGCTCACAAATCCGTTATTGCAATGGCCAAAATTAATGAATTAAAGTTTGAATTGCTACCTCATGCACCCTATTCGCCAGATTTAGCTCCCTCGGATTTTTACTGTTCCCAAACTTGAAAAAATGGCCCAGTGGTCAAATATTTCCCAACGATGAAGAAGTGATGTTGGAAGTTAATGGGTATTTTGAGGAGCAAGACAGTTCTTATTATAAAAATGGTATCGAACTTATTGAACATCGATGGGAAAAGTGTATAGAGCTGAAATGAGATTATGTTGAAAAATAAATATATTTTTTTCCAAAATTTTTGTGTTTTCTTTGTTGGGTCGGATACTTGTGTGACCACCCTCTTAGCTTGTGAATTATGGCTAAGATGAAAAAATGTAAGAATTTGCTTGAACCTTATTCTAGTCATAGTGTAAGTGTAAACACGAGTAAACTTTGTTACCGGTCAACAACGTGTTAAAACAGGTAGCTGAGAAAAATGTATATGAATTTTAACATCATATTCAGCAATTATTTTTCTACCAACCTAATAAAATCGAACGATACACGCGGTACTGTCAGATGAATCTCTTTAAATAAATTCTTTTTCAGTTCTACTCTGATTAAATTTACATGTTATTTTGATCAATGAATTTCTTTCCATCCGTTATGAATAATTCACGAGTGTTGTTTGAACATCGGTTTCAATATCTTATTACTCTGTGTGCAAACTCACCTACAACCTAATAAAATAGTAACATGGACACACTGATTAAATTATTCGCTCCACATGTACGCCTGAAGCGATTACGAAACTACTTACGAATGTGCTTGTATAACCATTATCTGTTCGAAACAATGATTCGGCTTTTATAAGAGGTCATTCTGCTTGTTCGTCGATTCATTTTTGATTTTACTGAGATGAGAACAGCTATTAACTCTTTTAAATAGATAAATTATTCAAAAATAGGGAAGTGAGTGTAAATTTTATTTATTAAATTTATGAAACAAGTTGTTGGGATAAAAAGAATTATAATTTTTTCTGAGGAACATTTACTATAATACTTTGAAATATTATACATACTAAAAATAAGATTGTTTGGTAAATTAAAAAAAGAAAAAAAATGAAATAGTACCATCCACAATTTTATTCAAAGATAACCGAACAGTGAACGCGTTGTTAATATACAAGAACCGATCATTTGAATCACAGATTAAGTCTAAAATAAATTGAATCGTCATTTAATAAATCACATGACAGTTTTTTGTAATGTTCTGTATTGAAGTGTAAGCAATTTTGCTTCCTGGAACCTGCTGTTTGCTATATTCAAGGAGGCTGCTATAGGAAGGAGACCGAACTCTGTCGATCGCCTATTGCAATGAATTTATGAAACTCGATTATCGGATGGCGGCGCTAGTAGCAGAATGAAGGGACTTTGCGCGAAGGTCGATGCGCACAATTCTCGGTGCCACGATATCTGCTAAGTACATATATATTAGGGTGTAACATATGAAATTGCGGAATTTGTAGATGAGAATTAAAACGCAATATTTTTAACAAAACAAAATATATTTAATCGAAATAAGCTCTATTAGCTTCAATGGTCTTTTTTCAATGAGAAATTAGATTGTTTCTCCGATTTTTATAAAAATTGACATTTTTAGAGCTTATAAAATCTTCGAATCCTTGAAATACTTTTGGTTGGTTTCAGAATTTTTTATTTTTTAAATAATATTCTAAGTGGCGAAAAAGAGGATAGTCTGTCGGTGAAAGATATGATGAATAAGGGGAATGCAGGAAAATTTTATAATTTAATGAATTTAATTCAGAAATTGTGATTCGAGATGTGTTTGATCGAGCATTGTCTTGAAATAGTATTGGCCCATATCTATTGATTAGCATTGGCTGTTTTGTTTTTAATTTTTCATTCATATTGTCGATTTCGCGACAATATGAATCAACCGTAATTGCTTCGCCTGGGTTTTTAAAAAAATAATGGATTATTCCTTTATTTGTATAATATTCTTTTATTATATAAATTATAATCTATTATTATAATTATTCCTTTATAATCTAAAATAAAATAATCATGGCTGAAGAAGATAAATATAAAATTCCTTTATTTGATGGAACGAATTATGATAATTGTAAATCCATGATTGAACTGTTTTTAGATGAAAAAGATCTACTAGATAATATTAAAAAAAAACACTGAATGAAATTTTGGAATTATACACCACTATGGCAGGAGATACTGAACCGATTAAAACAGAAAAGACAATAAAACTTGCTGCTGCGTTAAAGGATAACAAGAAATGTAAATCTGTGATCATACAGCGAATAGCTGATAATCATCTAGAATATGTTTTGATGTTTACAGCTAACCAAGCAAAGTCGAAATTCACCGTAACGAGAATTTTTGAAGCAACTTACTTCCTCGACTGGAAGAATTTTACTTGGCGCACTATGTGCTTATTTTGTGTCGAGCGAACAAAGAAAACTTCTTTCCTGGTAAACTCTATTTTATCAGGAAACAATACTCTGTTTATATATTCAGTATAAAATATAAAGTTTATGTTGTGGATCCTTCATCATCATAATTTAAAAATGCAATAAATCGGTTAAATATATAAAACCGTACACGCACTGGTACACACTGTACGACACTGCACTGCCATTTCACATTACTTATGCATACCCCAACTCCAGTTTCTTCACATTTTGTTTCACAGCATTTTAATTCGCACCGTTGGCATAGTTTCACTAAATTTCCATCATAACACTTCGGCTACACAACGATTCGATTTATTCCTACCGTCCCAAAATAAGTTTAACTTCAAAAATATTTAATTTATTCGTCAAATAAAATAAAAATAAAATAAAAAAACATTATTATAATATTTTCAATTAAAATCGACACATTTTCAACTTATCTCAAACACTTTCAAACTGAAATGTCAATTGACAACTGATCCAAAACTGTTGTCACGTCACGAAATGTGTACAGAAACAGAAAATGTGAGAGCGTGTGAATACTAGTCGAGACAAGAACCGTATGCGTTATTCTTGACGTGCATACAGTGACATCAGTGTGAATGAATACCATTGAAATCAATAAAAAAATAACGCTCACGTATAGTCTTCTCACGTGATATCACGTTACGTGTCAATAGTGTTCACGCGCCTTAAGTTCACTTATTTCTTTGAGTGTTTATGGAGTATTCAAACCTCGCCTAACACTGTAACGAACGATATGACGCTCCCCTTATTGTACGAGTATAGAGTGATAATTATTCGTGGTTGACAAGAGATGGCACCATTGATTTCAAACTGCAATATCTTTTAACAGAATTATCTTTCAAACTAATTCTGTCAAAGTTTGAGCACAATACGTTAATTATTTAAGTTGCGGCAGTCAATCAAAGTAAACAATTATTGCTCTTTTTTGACTATGAAAAAAGATCAGTGTTGGAGCTAAAGCAAAGTAATTAAGGATAGGAGACGGTAATTAATGAGAGCAGTAATAAAGTTTTACTATGACTTTATTCTACACAACTATTTCACTGGCGTTACTGTCTTCAGCAATGGCTATACCAGTTCTATACTACAGAGATGTCACGCCAAGTCACTCTCGGGACGCCTGCGCTGCAGTGCGCAGGCGTCCCGGTGACTAACTTGCAGTAGTCAGTCACCGGCATGCCTGCGCTTTATCAACACGCATCAAACTACTTCAACAGTCAGATGAATAGATTTCTGATTTGGATGGGAAAACGTGTGGAGAAATTAATGAAAACTTATACGCTGTCTACGGGGATTCTTCACTTTCGATGCTAACCGTCAGATATTGGTTCAATGAATTTAAACGTGATCGCACAAACGTTTGTGATGAAGAACATCCAGGTTGTCTAATTGAGATGACTACTAAAGAGATGATTGGAAAAATCCATGACTGTTTTAAATTATCTTAGAATCAAAGTGATTGGGATATTTGAGATAGTAGGCATCTCAGATGAACATCTTACACGAACATTTGCATATGAAAAAGTTATCCGTCAGATTGGTACTGGGTTTGCTCAAAATCGACCAAAAACCCATTTGAATGAACATTTCAAAGGAGTGTTTAACGATGTATAAACGTAATCGATATGAATTTTTGCATCGATACATAACCAATGATGAAACACGGATCCATCACCATACACCTGAAACGAAAGACTAGTCAAAACAATGGACTTCTCCTGGAAAACGTGCACCGAAAGGGACAAGAAATAAATAACCGAATACTTAATACTTACATAAATATTTTGAACACTTCTCACATCACAATATAAAAAACACGTTATTGTTCTATCTCTTTAAGACACAGATCTTTCTATGAAAATAGTATGAAACGAAAATACAAATTTATTTTCTGTTCTTTCGTATAATTATTAATATTTAATTTGCCATCTGTAGCTTTCAAGAAATCAAACACATGTATAAATAATTTCGTTCGATGGCCCTGCAAATGTTTACATAAGAATATTTTCTAAATAACATATGGAAAATATATGAAAAAGGTAAAACTTGTACCGAAAAATAGAACTTACGCCGAATGAAAACATCTTCCGCAGGAAAATAGGTTACCGGAAATAAAATTGAAACGGAATCGAAAAGGATGTCTTAGAATATCTGCAGATTGTTAAGGTCGACGTTCGTGCGAAATCAACAAAATAGGTCACGTTTATTCAAACATGTATATATATATATATATATATATATATATATATATATATATATATATATATATATATATATATATATATATATATATATATATAGGAATAATTTGAGAATGAATGTATATTCCATTTTGGAAGTTCATGAATATATTTACTTCCGATTCATTATTCTGATATTTTGTTGTGATATATTTTAAATATTAATTCTGGGCACGTTTTCTATTCTTCGAATGCATTCAAAAAGAAGACATCATTAATAAAAAAAAACATGTCACTATTTTCATTGTAAAATATTGTCGAAGGTGCTCGTACGAATTTTATTTAATTGCATAGAACCGTTTCATTCGAATTTGTTTTTAATTGAATTCTCCGGTGAAAATTTCAAACATTTGCCATGATTTTTTATAAAACCGAAGATATAATTCAGTCAGGCAGAATTAAGTACCTATTAATTTCAGAAGATAATCACTGGAGATCTCATACCGGACAAAGTTGACTGAAACTAAAAATGCATGAATAAATGTACTTTTTATATCAGTTGGTTTTTCACATTCTCAGAAGTGATTTGGTATCGAGATGCGCACAAACGGCAATTAAAAATAATCTTTAAGAATTTATAGAATATTTTCGTTTAGATGGTTGGTTGTTGGAGTTTTAGGACGCTTTGACAGATGAGGTTATTAGCGCCCGATTTTCGTTTAGAAAAAATATCTGTGATTTGTGAAATGAAAAAAACACCAGAGCATAGCTGTTTACGCTGCAAGCTGTTAAACGTAGAACTACGTCTGGGTTGGTTGGTTGGTTATCGGGGTTTTAGAGCGTTTCGACAACTAAGGTTATTAACGCTCGAACACCAATATAATTAAAACCCACACCTCGTTTGCGTACTTGCGTTCGAATCACCCCTAAAACTACAGTTGAGGCTGCATAGTAAATGAAAGCTATGAGTATTGTAGATTATATATTTATTTTGTTTCTTTATTGTTAGTTACAGTTTCTATAGGTATAGATGGAACGAATTCTTGAACTAAGAGTAACGGGCGATGACAGGAGAAGTATGAGATGTGGTGAGTGCATCTGAGTCCTTCCAAATGTCTTACAAAGATCATATCTATAAAGGATCCTCCGAGAGAGGTTAGTTCTTCGGATGATACCAGTTATAGCCCAAATATATCTCTGATAAAGTTTAGAAATTGAAAGATTTAATTAACCGTCAAGTTCAAGTTGAATTCACTCATGAATATGATAGGCATGTTATCATATCCCTCATCGGCTAGGTATGGATTAAAGTGACATGTTCGGACTATATACAGAGGGGTAGTTGGAGAGAAATGATTGTATCTTTCGGAGTGGTGTGCTCGGATTTATATAGACAGCGATGAAAAGACACGTTTTGAGCTAAGTAGGGTGTCACTTTCTCTGCTAGTTGACGGCTGCGATGGTGAGGTAGGATGCAGCGAATTTCTACTCTCGCGCACGGCCTTCAGTCATGCCTTGTACTCTTGTTTTTGTTAGGCTACCGACATATTTAACCTTTTTCTGAATCCTTGTATCCTCGGCTACTCCTTTAAGTAGATAACCGATTCAGATGGTATTTTACTCCGAATTCGCATGTTTGAAATTTGCATTGTTACTCTCAAAAACTGTCTCTCGTAACTCTCGTAATTTCACACGCCATGTTCACCGTACACCCCTCTCTCTCACTCATTTGATTCATATTGTTAGAAAGCGACACATATCCTCTATCCAAAGGTACATAAATCATTAACGTAGCTCTAATAGTTTCTATGCAGTAATCGTTTCAAATTTTGCACTTTTTAGGACATTAGAAACTCTTTACATACCTGTTCACACAGACTTCAGGAAGGACGTAGTTTTATGTCAAAAGATTTCATCTGTAATTTATATTTCAAATATATGAAATGATGTCATTCATTAATAAAAATTAATAAGCGCTACTTAAATATAAACAGTGTCCCAGTGCATTTATTAGTTGTACAAATTAAGTCAGTAATCAATTAACAAATCTCCGGCGCAGAAAATGGTCTGCTGTCCTCAATTCTTGTGTTAATTAAACCTTATAGGCTTTCATCAATAAATCCTAATGCAAAATACACCATGTAATCGTCTGTGAACGTCGTGGAACTGACATTCCTGGTTCGTCCGATGTACAATTTCATAAAACGAGTTTGATTCGTTTCTTATAAAATAGGCACCGAATTAATTTGTACATGCTATAAACGTAAAAAAATGCTATTTCAATATGAAATAAAACTTAAATTTGTATTACACGTATGGAAATTAGAATAAATCTGTGTTATTAGTTATGATTTTTAACATATTTTTCGAACTGTTAAACGTGACAATGCTAGAAAAATTCAGTCGCAGTATATAAATTGATGTCAGCACAATCATACATTATAATAACCGATCAATATATGTATATATATATATACATACATAATTTAATCAGATTGATTTTTTTCTATTGCCATCACGTAGTTATCCAACATATTGAACAGTGAACAAGCACCTATTGTCAATTATAATTGTACGTGTACTTGCGATGTCCTGATTTTCGATGACATCCGTAAGTGTGAATCGATGTGAGAGGTGTTGTATTATTTACTACATTGTCACTTGTCGAAACGAGATCCTCGATCGTCACTCTAGTATTGGGAACACACAAGTATTTTTCTCGAGTGCATCGCAACCAGACGAATCGGAAACTTGAGTAACGTAACAGATAGTTGTAACACACTGTCTTATTTTGATTTTCGTATATATATATATATATATATATATATATATATATATATATATATAGATATATATTATATTGTATCTGAAATCGTTTCGATCGAATTCATCAGTAATTTTAAATAATTAAAGAAAAGTACACTTCTTAATATTAATTAACCATTGTTAGTAATTTAAATGATTGTACAATCATACTTAATTCAGTAAGATTTCATTTACTATCAAGCAAAAAAACCTATTTTTGTTATTAATTTCTAATTATTATTAATTCTATATTATTATGAAATTGTAAATTATAAAAATCGATACATAAAATTTGGATATAAAACACTTTCTAAGTAGGAAAACGCATAAATACAGCAGCTATGACATTAAATAATAGTTACAAATAAATAACTTGCTAGAAAATTCCGTAATCCTTTTTATTTTCTTAATGATTTTCAAGATTTAATAATCGTACAGTGCTACGAAAATAAAAATTGCACACTTCTTAGATACATGAAATAATAATTTATATATCTCTCTATGTATATAAAATCAAAATTATCCACAAAAAAATGAATACATTTATAAAGATTTTATATTAAATTATTATTAACGATGTTACATGAAGTTACACGAAATTTTCACGAAGAATCACAAAAGATTTGAAAAACTACCGGTTAATTAGTTTTCTACCTACAATATAAAAAATTACAAAAATAATTTCAAAACGTCTACAAGTGCAGTTAGATTTCGCTCGATCGAGCGAACAAGCAGAATTTCGAAGTGGATTTAGTACAATGGATCAAATTCAGGGAGTGAAGGAATTAGTTAACCGGTGAAATGAGTGCTAAATACCAGTATGTCTTGGATTTATAGACTACGAAAAGGTTTTCGATTCTATCACTACATCATTGGTCATATTTGCATTTAAATACTAGGGTATAGAGGACACATACAAAGAGTTGCTAGAAAACATCTACAAGAATGCAACGTTGATAGTGAAGCTACATGTAAAAACAAAAAAGATGGAAATCGAGAAAGGTATAGGACGGAGACATGCAGTTTCTCCAAAATTATTTACATAATCCTTAGAAGAAGTATTCAAATCGCTCAACTGGGAGGACGAAGAAATCTAAATAAAAGGCGAAAGATTGTCATCTCCGGTTTAATGATGATTTCGTCATCTTCGTAAATGCTCTCGAAGAGCTACAAAAGAGGATAGACGAATTAGATGATGTCAGTTAAAAAATTGGCCTACATATTAACCACCCTAAAGTAAAAGTGTTATTTAATGCGTTTTTCTACTCGAAAAAAAATGAAGTAAAAGGAACAGAAACGGAAAAAGTGACAAAATATGTCTATCTTGGCCAGTTTATCAGCAAAGATGGATCGTTCATTGAAGAAGTAAACATAAGAATAAAAATGGGATGGAGGTCATTTGGACAAAACGCATCGATATTTAAATCAACAATCCCACTCTGTTTGAAGAGAAAAGTATTAGAGCAATGAACACTGCCAGTTCTTACCTACGGCAGCGAAACATGGGTGCTTAACTCCAAAATCATTCAGAGACTTCGAAAAACACAGAGAAGTATGGAGAGATGCATGTTAGGAATAACAAGAAGAGATAGTAAAAGAATAGAATGGATACGAAAACAGAAAGGAGTCACAAATGTAATAAGAAGAGTAAATAGTCTGAAATGGAAATACGTGGGGTATGTTACAAGAAGAGAAGATAGCCGATGGACGACAGAAATTATTAACTGGGAATCGAGAAATATAAAAAGACCAGGAAACAGGCCAATGAATAAGTGGGATAAGTAAATTATTTTTTTATTGAAAACCAGTGAAAAGAGAACTACAATCGTATAAAAAGAAAAATCATGGAAGAGGCCTTTATCCAGCAGTGGACTGACAAAGGCAGATGATAATGATGTTGATGTATAAAATCGAAATTATCCACAAAAATTAAAAACATTTTTTTTACAGTTACAGCATGTATATTTTTCTCAGTTAAAAAAAATTTATAAACTTTATTTTGTGGAAGGAGATTTAATTTTATTTTAGCTTTCGATATGAACAAATGTTTCTTAAATAAGGCAGAACGTATTAAATAATATCAGCGAAATTATCGCTTGAAAAAGAAAATGGAAACGGTAGTTGATGGTTGGGGAACGTGGCGAGAAGGAGAGTCCTTCCCTCTAATATATATATATATATATATATATATATATATATATATATATATATATATATATATATATACATATATACAGTATATACAAGGTCTTCTAATAAGGACGCAATTTTTAATTTGAAATCAAACACAGAATTTTCACTAAAATTTCAAGTTCCTTTAGTGTGAATGTTAGTAGGAGCCCATTTATAAATAAAGAAAATATTGTGTAAGTGAACGTTGCATGATTTCTTACAAGTAATCATTCTTTTGTTAAAATTTCAATAACCACCCTACACAACTGGGGCTCTACTCTCATCAATTAGGGTTCGTATTTCATCTTTTAGATCGGGAATTATTTTAGAATTATTTGCTTACATCTGTATTTTAACGTGACCCCAAATAAAGAGGTCCAAAGGTGTTAATTCACACGATCTCGGTGGTCAATTAATATCTGCATTTCTGGAAATAACGCGGCCAGGAAATTTCGTCCTCGATAATTAAATTGGGTTTCGCCAGCTGTGTGGCTTGTTGCATCGTCCTGCTGAAACCACATGTCTCTAGATTAATATCATCAAATTCTGCTCTCAAACAATTGGTTTTCATGTATCGGTTCATACATCAGTGAATACTGTGCATGTTTCTCCATGCACAGTAATCGCCTTACCAGTTTCATTCTCAAAAAAGTAAGGACCGATGATTTCATCGGACGAAACAGTCACTCTTTCTGTATGCAGTGGCTTCTCAATGATCACCCTCTGGATTTTCTTCAGCCCAGATTCGACAGTTCTGCTTGTTAATGCAGTCAGTGTGTTCGAAATAAACCTTAACGCTAAATACGACTTTTTCAGAAAAACCGTGTTGTTATTCCAGTATCCAATTAACAGATCTTCGACGCAGTGATTGATCTGCTGGCTTCAATTAACCTTATAAGCTTTCATCTATAAATGCTCTTCCAATACATTCTTCCACGGACCAAGTCAGTGATTTCTTCAGAACAAGCATTACGATTATGTGTTGACATGCAATCTTTATCTTTAACCGATTCAGTCTCTTCAAATTTACTCACTGATCAAAGAACTGTTGATCTAGACGGACGAGTATGTCGAGAACAATTTATGGATTCAGATGGAAGTGTGTGTGTACAATAAATATCGAGTATTTAACGAAATGTATTTTTTATAGAACCACCATTTTCATAATACAATTACATTATTTCAATGCGTTGTTTTGTTGCATACGAAGCCATAACTAAAAGTATCAATGTCAAAACTTAATAGAAATCAAAAAATACAGCTGTCAGTTTGACATCTCTGAAATAGAATCTCTTAAAGAACGCATCCCTACTGGAAATCCGTTTATAATATGGCTTACTTTTTTTTGTTAATTCTAATTTTTCAGCAACAATAGAGTTGAGTAGCGGTCTTCTTCGATTGAAAAATCAACAAGACATTAATGAATTTTATTATTGAAAGATAGCCTAAACGAGGTTCGTCTTTCGAATCAAACTTGTCAAAGTGAAACTCCTTATTTTTTCCTCAAAAACGTTACGGTTTTACCGGCGCGAATTTTGTTTTTCATAGCGACTTGTGGGTCTTAAAAAAACTGCAAACCGCTAGAGAGGACTCGACCCGAACTGCTTAGATTTCAGATCAGTTACTGACTGCTTTATTGTTTGAATCTTACAGTATTTATAATAATTCTTATTATTTAAACAGGATATAATTGTGATCTATTTACATTATTGGAAAGTTACTATATCCTGTTACAAATTATATGCCTTAATTAGTATTTTTAATTTATAAGTTTATTAGATTTCTGATTTTGTTTACAAATACCCTTATCATC
The DNA here is from genome assembly GCA_034766995.1 of Acanthacorydalis orientalis. Taxonomy (NCBI): domain Eukaryota; kingdom Metazoa; phylum Arthropoda; class Insecta; order Megaloptera; family Corydalidae; genus Acanthacorydalis; species Acanthacorydalis orientalis. The sequence goes on from CM068313.1 coordinate 56,231,731, forward strand.
TAGACATTTTATAATTAGTATAACATATGCACTTATTCCAAGATAAGCATTAATTATAAACCATACTATAGGGTTAGATGACATAACTCGCGCTACAGGTTCAAGTGCGAGGTGCGATCACCTTTGAGTTGCGCAGATGATATTGCTCGATCCTCAATTATTGAGGAGAGCAAAGAGCGCACTTCGAGTAGTTGATGAAAAATCATGACAGATGTTCGTTAAAGACTTGCATCAAATTTCCTCTATACAATACATCCTATAAATAGTTGAAATAACCGAATAGTGTATGAGAATTGTTGTAGTAAAATATTTAAATGTTCTTTTTTGTATCTTAACATTTATTAACGCTGTTTTCTGTTATTTTTTAGTTAGTTGCTAGCATAGATGAAACTATGTTGTCGAGGCTGCTAGACATGGTTATTTTGTTATGATAAAAACAAAACATAGTTCTACCGATGTCTCGCAAGAGTAAGACATTCACTCGATCTGTTCTCGGTTATGTAGATGCTAAATATTTAATAAATTTAATTCATATTAATAATTTTTTCAGTTAATTTATACGCCTGCAATTCATCAACAAGGATGAATACGAAATATATTAGGAAATTAATTCGTAGAAGATTCTAAATCAAATAAATAAAAGATCAAACCTAACACCAAACCAAAATTAACAAACAATGTCGATTAATCGCTTTCTTAAAATACTAAGGATTTAATTTTATCATACAGTATATAATAAAATGATTCATGAACATTTCACTCACCATTAACAATAATTAAGCGAACAAACGTCTGTCGTAATCAATTTTCACATAAAATGAATATAAAAAATAAATGATATAAAATCATTTCGTATACTTATAGTATATATATATATATATATATATATATATATATATATATATATATATATATATATATATATATATAATACGAGTGACGAAATTATTAACACACAGTATCATCGATCCGCTAAACTTATTATCGATAAGAAAATTAATGGCGTAGCTCAAATGTAATTAAATGTTTTCAGACGAATTATATACATTCATCTTTAAATTGTTTTGCATTCAAACTGGTTAGTAAACATTCGTTAATCATCGAAATTAATTATGCGAAATTCTAATTAAAACTTTCACTCGACAGCATAACAGAACATAAAAGTAACTTGAAATTGTGATATTTAATCGATGCCGGGAATGTTTCATCTATGAATATGTAAAAACGAATGAAAATAATGTTGTATCACTTAATGGAAACACTTACTTCTAACAAAGCTACAAACACTTGATAATGTGTTTTCTTATTATGTGAATTTAGACAGTTGTTTTAATTAAGATGTTGTCAAATGAACGTTTAATTTAATAGACAGAAGGTTCTCCTCGCTGTAAAATAACAGCATCTATATATAATTACGAATGATTCTTCATACATAATTTAATTATTTTTCATATGTTCAGGCAATGGTATGGCATTTCGAATATAAAAAAATTAACAAGTTACGAGGAGTAGTCTAAAAATTCATGGAAAGAGGGGGAAGGGAGGGGAGGAGCCACTCATTGTTAGTTACGATCGAACAAAGAACCCTTCATTAGTCTAAAAGCAAAGTATGATTGTGCTGTCAACAGTATTCATCACGCTGTCGCCGAAAAAACAACTCAACTCGAAGTAATATCGAAATCATGGAGAAAATTGAACTGCGTGCTGTTGTTAAATTGCCTTCTCAGTAAGAAAAATCCCAAAATTCATCATGGAAGAGATGTCTTCCGTTTACAGGGATCGTTCACAAGGAAAGAGAATGGTTTAAAAGTGATATTCCCTTTTTAGACAAAGAAGAAAAGACTTGGAAGATGATTACAGCCTGGTCGAGTTAACCACCTAAGAGATTATCGAAAAAGTCGAAAAGCATGTATTGGAAGATGGTCGAGAGAAGAAGAAGAAGACACTCCCAGGAATAACAGAAGTATCCAATACAACCATTCTCAGAATCTTGGATGATCATCGTGGCATGACTAACAAGGAGGATGGCGCCAACGTGAGGAACTCGAATCGATCGAGGCTCCGAGGGTTGGTAGGTAGTGACCCTTAGTTTATGTTCTCTTAACCATAGGATGCGCTTTCGTATCGTTCGGGAGAAAACGAGACTCAAATTTTCAAAATAACGCATGAGTACCGTGTAATTAGTCTCTGTGCAACTATACAAAATGAGTATAGTTGGTTAGGTAAAGTGGTTGAAGTGCTGGAGATCTCGGGTTCGATTCTTTGTTTCGGATTTTTTTTATTGTATTTTTTTATAATTTTAATGTTATACTATTATAAGAATTTCTTTTTCAATACATTTTTATTGTTTTTTTTTTGCAACAATGTCGCTTAAAAATGTTTCGACGCTAATTTTATTACTTTTTATTTTTTTTATCATTTAAAAATACATGTATAATTTTTATATTCGTAAGAAAACATTGAAGTAAATTGATTGCAGCTACGCAAATTTGAAATAACAACGTTGATCGCAGTGGAAAAGATTTCGGAGCAAAGTTTTGAAGAATTTTGAGGAATTTGCACAACTGTGTTTCTTATGAAATGAAAGATTTGTCAGACATTTTTTGATCTTCTTGGCTTTAATATTTACAGGATTTAGGATGATATTAATCGTACAAGCATTTAAAGCACAATGTAGATGAACACCATGAGCAAACCATGGAAGGGATTTCTCCGCAATGGCATTTTTGTCTTGTGAGAGAGAGAGAGCGGAAAACAGACTTGGTCAACGTGTCTGAAAAACGGTCTCCATGATCAATTTTTTATTTTTTTATCATTTAAAAACACATGTATATTTTTATATTCGTAAGAGAACATTAAAATAAATTGATTGTAGCTACGTAAATTTAAAACAACAACGATGATCGCAGTGGAAAAGAATTCAGAGCAACGTTGTGAAGAATTTAGAAAAACTTGCAGAACTGTTTTTCTTGTGAAATGAATGATTTATTTGTTAGACATTTTTTGACCTTCTTGGTTTTAATATTTACAGGATTTAAGAAATCTTTTAGACTGCGATCAACATTATTGTTTCAATTTAGCGTAGCTACAATCAATTATTTCAATGTACTCCTACGAATATAAAAAATATACATGTTTTTTTAAATAATAAAAAAATTAAAAGTAATAAAATTAGCGTCAAAACATTTTTAAAGGACGTTGTTGCAAAAAAATAATAAAAATGTATTGAAAAAGAAATTCTTATAATAACATAACATTTAAATTATAAAAAAAACAACAAAATAAGAAAAATCCGAAACAAAGAATCGAGCCCGAGATCTCCAGCACTTCAACCGCCTTACCTAACCAACTATGATAAGTACTCGTTTCGTATAATTGCACGGAGATTAATTACACGGTACTCATGCGTTATTTTGAAAATTTGACTCTCGTTTTCTTCAGAACGACGCAAAAGTGCATCAGAGAGTTAAGGGAACATAAACTAAAGGTCACTATCTACCAACCCACGAACCCTCGATCAATTCGAGTTCCTCACGTTGGCGCCCTCTCCTTGTAAGGTGAGTGCAAGATATGTGCCGGGAATTCTTACACCGGTGCAAAAGAGGTATCGAATTGTGTGCAATCAGGAGTTTTTGGAACAAAGTGGTGTCGATTTTAGTACGATTTTGGACAGAATTGTTACCGGACACAAGACTTGGGTCCATCACTATCAACCTGAGACCAAGCAAGAGTCAATACAGTAGTTGAAAAAAGGGGCACCTCCACCCAAGACATTTAAAGTGTTGCAATCATCGGGAAAAAGGATGGCAACTGTGTTTTGGGATGCAGAACGCATTCTCTTAACGCCTTACGGTCTATTTGCGCGAAAATTCATGCATGTAGCCGGACTGAATGACTGAATTTCTTAAGCTGCAGGTAGTTTTCCAATTTTTGAGATCCTTATTAACTATGGAAATTAAGCAATAATTCCAACTATATCTGTATTTCACTACTAATAAACCAAAGTAATAATAAATATATGGATTTACCAATTTTACCGACTTTTCCCAATTGCAATTTAAACTCATACAACAAAATCGCACGAACATGCTTTTTTCCATGGCCAATTTAAGAGGTTATATCCAACAGTACTAAAGAATAAAAACATTAGACATAAGCTGTAATCAGTAGTACCAATTTCATTGTTTACAATGATGTATCGCATGACTATAACAAACTATAACGGTAACTAGTAAGTCAACGCCAAACTTAAAATAATAAAAACCGCAATTATTTTAGCACCAACCTTATAGTTTATAAGCATATATTATTGTAAACTGATATAAATAGATTTATTTTAAATTATAGAGTTGTAATACAAGTTTCTTTCTTTTAAAAGAATGAGTGAAATAAATAATTTATCAAAATACCCACTCAAGTTCCAATATCTATTAATGTGCAGTTTCAAAATAAAAAAAAGTTTCTGATATATTCATAGATACACTCTGAAGAATATAAAAGTATGTACTGTTTTATATACTTCATACGACTTGTGTTATTTAAATTCTTCTAATTACATAAGCCTGACGTATCTCAGTTTTTACTAACGCCTTCAGACTACAACACTCATCTCTTTGATGTTAACTCGTTAAATATTTATTACCTGTTTATTGCGGTCTTGCACGACACGACTTTGTCCATAAAGACGGTGTCTCATCAAAGAAAATTTACGCTTCCTTCCGAAAAGTATGTTAATAAGGAACGTACTATCACCCCGTGTAATTTTTTTATTTGATTTCCCCGAAAGTTAACACTTTACGCACTTTCATGAAATTAAAAGTTGTCCTTTTTAACGGTTAAATTTTATTTAATTCTCTATTTTTATAATCTAGATGTTTAACACTTTTTGTCATTCATAATTTCACTAGAAATTCAGGGTGTCCAGCTGACGATTTTACAATTTATTTAAACTTCCACTTCGATTTACCGCCATTTTTGACAGATTATGTGACACTTTATGTCTGTTCAATATGTACACTGAACTTACTCGGAGTAAGAAATTTTACATTTTTCTGTTCGATATGTACTCTGAACTTACTCAGGATTTTCGTCGAACAGTTTAAAGTAAATTCAGAACAAGGGATTTGTTACTCTGAACTTATTCTAGCTTTTTGTTAGAGTAACGCGAGGATCTTTGTCTAACTCGAGAGTCCTTTATCTATGATAATCGCTATCGAATAAACAAATCACCCAAACTTGACAGTATTCATATGATTTACTCTAACCTTACTCTATATTGTTCGATAAAAACAAGTTCAGAGTAAGAAAGTCAGAGTAAAGTCATAAAATTCAAGAGTCAGTTCAGAGTAAGTTCAGTGTACATATCGAACAGACCTTTGATCAGTGCAGATGCAGGAAATTCGTAATGGACTCTTTTACGGCTTTGTAACTTCTGTCATTTCAACGTACATACATTGATACCCCAATTTTTTATCAGAAAATTATTATGAGCGATGAAGCCAAATTCGACCTCAGTAGTTTTGTCGAGAAGTAAAATTACCGGTATTGGGGTAGTAAAAATTCTAAGTTAATTCATGAACGATCATTGCATCTCCGTGGAAGGACAGTGCGGTGTGGAATTTAGTAGGAGGTGTAATTGGACCTTATTTTTTCGAAGATGATACGGATAATGGTGTAACGATGAACGGTGATAGATACCTTGACATGATCAACACTTTTTTGAAGTTAAACTTCTTTTAGGACGATAGACATAAGTTGAATCGTTGTGTAACGGAAGTGTTGTGACGGAAGTTTAGTGAAACTATGCCAAAGGTGTGAATGAAAATGCTGTGTAAGAAAATATTGTGAAGAATCTGGAATGGTGGTATGCATATGTAATGTGCAATGGCAGTGCAGTGTGTAGTACAGTGTGTACGCCAGTGCATGTACGGTTTTATATATTTAAGCAATTTATTGCATTTCAAATTGTGATGATGCAAAACCCACAGATGTGATCTAGATTATAAAAATCTGGAAAGAAGATGTTTGGGTACCGCACGATCTTACTGAAGAAAACAAATTGGTTCGGATAAACACGTGTACTCAAGATAAGTATCTCCGTTGAACCTTTTTTTAAAAGTATTGTCATATGTGACGAAAATGGATCCTTTATGACAACAGAAAACGAAATAAACAATGGTTGTCACCAAATGAGAAAACTAAACCATCTCCTATGCCAAGTTTGACCATTCGAAAGATATTGCTCTGTGTTTGGTGGGATTATGAAGGTATCATTTATTATGAGGCGTTAAACTCAGGGGAAACTGTTAATTTTGATCTCTGTTTTGAACAACTGGTTCGTTTGAATCAGAATTTAATCAGAAAACGGTCAGAAACTGTAAATTGATGTGGCGTTATTCTTCAATACGACAACGCACGGCAGCATGCAGCCAAGAAGAGACATGAAAAATTTTCCGAGCTTGGTTGAAGGGTTCTACCGCACCGTTCCTACTCACAAGACATAGCAACCTCTGACTACCAATTATTTCGGTTACTGGAACATTTTTTTTAAGAAATAAGATAGAGATGTGAACCATGTTAAAATGACCTTTAAACAATTTTTTTCTAAAAAGAACCAATAATTTTATAAAACAGGAATATTTTCTCTTCCTGATAGATGAAAGAGTGTGATATATAATGATGGAAACTATATTATTCAATAAAGTACAATTTTTTCTCTTAATTGGTTTTTGTTTTAATATAAAGAAAAAAAAAAACAAATAAATTTTCCGGTACCCCTATATATATATATATATATATATATATATATATATATATATATATATTATATATATATGTACGTATGTATGTATATATATATATATATATATATATATATATATATATATATATATATATATATATATATATATATGTATATATGTATTAAAACAATCCGATCCCGTTGATTACGTCGATATAAATTAACCTTTTGTTCCAAAAGTTGTTTGTTATAATCACATACTTTCTGTTTCAAACAATGTATTTTATAAAATACTGTTACAAACTTCTGAAAACGGCTGAAAATTTCTCATATCGCATCGTCTAACTAAAATGATCATTATTACTAATTAAAACAATAATGTAAGAACGAAGATAAATTATCTTTCATAGCGTATAATGCTTTCAATTAAACTTTTCAGTTCTATGTCTCGGTCTCTATACAAAACGAATCGAAGCCAGTGTTCTGAACGTAACGATATCGTATCTCTTTCAGTAAATGCGAAATATTTCTGAACGGAATATATTTTTTACCGGGTTTATTGTTGATTTGGTACTTATTGCTGAATATAAATTTACTCTTAATCGAATTAGTACACTAGAAAGGTATGAATTGAAAAGAAAACGTTTTTATGTATTAATAATTTTATTTATTTATTTTTTATAATACGGGAGTGGAATGAAACTTTTCTGGTCTAGGAAAGAAAATAAAATATTGAACGATTTTATTTTTCGACATAGTCTCTTTGTAACTCAGTGCACTTATTCCAGTGATATTCAAGAGCATTTACGCCAACCTTTCAGGCCGATTCATCCAACTCTTGAAAATAGGCGTTCATCCGCTACTACGCTTCAACTTAACATGAACCGTATATAAGGAACATAAAAATACACCTTATATTAGATTGATGCAAAAATAATTGCGGTTTTTATCATTTTAAGTTTGACGCCGATTTTTCTAGTAACGGCTATCGTTTGTTATAGTCATGTGATACATCATTGTAAACAATGAAATTAGCACTACCGATTTCATCTTATGTCTATTGTTTTCATTATTCATTACTGTATCATCACAATAACGCTCCGGCTCATTCATCGATTCAAACAGCCACCAAAATCTATTGTCTTGAAATTGATTCCTCATGCCCCATATTCATCAGACTTTCCCCTCTCCGACTTCCATCTCTTTCCACAACTGAAAACATTCCTTGCTGGGAACAGATTTAACACAGATCAGGAGGTGATAGCCAAAGTAGACGCCTATTTTGCAGAGATTGAGAAATCGCTCTTTAACACCGGCATAGTAGCAATCGAACAACGTTATATAAAATGTATTGATCTTAAGGGAGATTATGTTGAAAAGTAAAAATAATTTTACTGCCCTAACTATTATCTTTCTATTCACTTATTTTTTTTTTAAAAAAAACTTCATATATATAATTGGTATATTTCTATAAAAAAATACACTATTATAGCTGTAACAAACAAAAAACTAGAATAATCACAAGTGTATGAAGACATTTGTGAAAATGTGTATATATATATATATATATATATATATACATATATACAGCCGTTACTTAATTTTCTACACATGGATATTTTTGTGATATTTTAGTTAAAGAAAATGATACATTTTTAACCTGTTAGCTGTATCACCCTATTATAAAAGTGTTTATCTGATAGGTTAGTGCAAAAGTAATTGCGGTTTTTATCATTTTAAGTTTGGTACTGATTTTTCTAGTTACCGTGTTATCTTTTGTTATAAACATGTGATACATCATTGTAAACAATGAAATTAGCACTACTGATTTCAGCTTATGTCTATTGTTGTCATTCTTTAGTATTGTTGGATATAACCTCTTAAATTAATCATGGTATAAAAGCAAATTCGCGCGATTTTGTTGTATGAGTTTAAATTGGAATGTAAAGCAACAAAAATTGCTCGAAATATCAAATTTGTTTTTGGCGAAAAGTCAATTAGTGAACGTACAGTTCAACACTGATTCCAAAAGTTTCGTGATGGAAACAAAAGACTTGATGATGAGGAGGGTCGTGGTCGTCCATCACCTATAGACAATAATGATTTAAGAAACATTATTGAAGCGCATCTACTCGAGAGGAAAGAAGTCAATATTGATCATTCAACAGTTATACGACATTTGAGCTTAATTGGAAAAACAAAAAAGCTGAATAATTGGGTACCGAATGAACTAAACGAACATTAAGCGCTTCTTTTGGGTCACAAAAATTATCCCTTTCTTGATCTCATTGTCACATGTGATCAAAAGTTGATTCTCTAATCTTTTTTGGATGCAATACCTCCTTTGCTGTTAGTAAAGGCTTCTTATCCTTATCTTTCCACTGTCTTATTCTTACAAAATTATGATAGAGAATCCACTTTTCATCACCTGCTACAATGCTGTCAACAAACGGATCGTGTTCAAAGTGGGTTAAAAGAGACGTACAGATGATTATTCGCTGCTTGCAATTGCCTTCCGAAAGCACATGTGGTACCCACTTTCCAAACTTGAACACCTTTCTTATCTTCCTTAGGTGACGAAATACTGTCCCATAGGATGAATTGTTTCTCTTTATTCTGATTCACAGTAAGTTTTGGGTCTGATTCCACAAGACTCTTTAGAGGATCGTTGTCAAACTTAACAGGACGCCCTGACCGGGATTCATCATTAACACTGCTTTGTCCATCTCTGAATCTTTGATACCATTTCTTGCTGGTCCTGACACTGATACCATTCTTATTATGAGCACTGCTAATTTTTTACACTTCAGACCTTACACTTTCATCATTTAAAAATAAAAAGTATAGAATATGCCGTTTGTACTGTACATCAATATCCATTTTCTAGGGGCTCTTATATACGTCCGATGTTTAGAAAAGTCGATGATAAACTGACCATTTCAGTGTTCATATCAAAACAGAAATATCTTGTTTATGAATGACCTCTTCTACGAAATGAGTCATGGCGAATTATATATATATATATAACGTTATACCCACGAATTTATGGACTGATCTGATATATATATATATATATATATAAATAAATGTGTGTGTGTGTGTATTGTACATAATTATCGGTTTCCATTATCTGTTTCTTGTTTACAGCTTGCAACAGCGAACAACTTGCTACTCATGCATCTTGGTCTTGTCGACGCGTTACTCGGGATATTATTCTTAATATTTACTTTGCCATCATTTGCTGCAAGAGCAACGTGGGTTTCGTCTGGTGCGCCATGCATGCTGCACGGTTTCCTGTTTACTTTGTTACATCCTGTTGCACTCTGGACAGTTTGTGGTTTGAACTGCGACCGCTACTACGCTATCTCCGCACCACTTCATTATGGAGCGTTAGTCAGTCCAAAAAAAGTAAGTGTAGAGAACGAAATGTTCAATATAATTGTTGTGTTATATAAGTTTTGATAGTTTAATCTTTGCGTAATAAGTCAATAGAATTTTTATTAACTGGCATGTTCTTTTGATAGATTTGGATATAAGTTACATTCTTTTAATTGTGCAACAGTAAAAATTGGCCGTGAAAATCACATTTTGATAAAAAAATCATTCTTTAAAAATGTTTTCTGTAATTAAATTTACACCGTGAAGTTCATATCTATCAAAATATAAAACACTAGTTAATAAGGTGCTAATCAACTGAGTTTTATCTGAAATAATTTAGTAATAAAGAATACGAGGTTTGATCAAAAAACTACCTGAACTATTTTTATTAAACTCTATAATCAATTATTCAAAATTAAAATGGTTCGCTTCGAAATAATTTCCTATAACTATATACACTTCTGGACGAATCTTCGATGAATCTATAATTCTTATTAATTTACCTTAAATATGGAACATTTACAACATATTTTCTTAAGATTTTGGTCAGCAGGTTACCCGCGAACTGTATAAGCATTGATATTTAACGTCAGCTCTTTATTTTTGTGTTTTGAAGATTCAAACTGATTAATTTTTGATAAACGTGGGATACTATGGTCATTGTTTTTCCTTTCGGTCCAGTTTTGACGTAGAATTACGCCTATAGTTTCATTGAGCAAGGTGTCATATTAACATTTGAAGCGTTAAAAAATGCTGTAACGCAGATTCTCGCTCAGTACGCCGCAACCGTTCAACCAATTCACATCTAACTAAAACTGTTTAACAGCTCAAGAAGATTAAAACCTACAAATACTCATTTGTTAAAATCCGTTAATTAGATTAAAAGTTATGACCTTGCAAATTTGAACATCGATTTTCACGTTGTCAATAGTAACCCCTTAAGGGGACCCGGTGGTCTAGCGGCCTAAAATTTAAGCTATTTTAAAAAAAATTTTTCTATATGAGGGTAATGAATAATGCTTTCAAATTTTTTTACACTTATTTTATTACTAATAAACTACACAAAAATGAAAATAAAGACAAAAAAAAATTTTTTTTTAAATTAGAAAAATGATGCTGAAGTCTCCCTCTCTAAAAAAATGGAATTGCGTGGTGAATGATGATTTATCTCTCCCTCTGATCTGAAATAAAACAATTGACGAATTTTTAATTAGTATAAGTACAGCTATCGCAGGAAGTAGAATAAAAAAAAAAATCACAAAATGGCGTAGTCAAAAGTACAAGTTTCAAAACGACCAGTGTTTTTGAATGTTTTGTTAATAAAAAAAATATAAATATTTTACGGAAACTATTAGTTTTAACAATTAAAACTAATAGTTTTTAAAAAATTTAACATATTAAAATTTCAGACAAATCGTCAAGTAGTTTTTTTTTCTGGCCCCCGCAAGACGAAAAAAAGTAGTTTCGAGATAAACGCGTTTAAAGTTTCAAGCAAGTATATTCTCAAGAAACTGACCTGACCTTCTAATGGGCTGTAGATCCTGAAATACTCTGAATTTCGTCATCATATTTTAACAGTATATTTTTAAGATACTATACTTTCGAAAAAAAAAATCGATTTTTCGAAAATTCTAGACCACCGGGTCCCCTTAAGCGTTTATGCCGAGTATGCTCGTCATGAAAAGATGGCATATTTTGTTTAATGCCGAGTATATTCGTCATGTAGAAAAAATTAGCTTTTGTTATTTATTGTAAAATTTAGGTAAAAAATATATATTTGTAATTTTAACACATTTTAGAATATTTCTAAGCAGTTTTCTCTTTGTTTCGTGAATCATACGTCTGCTATCTAGAGAAGATATTATAGGGGGTAATAGAAAAACTTGTGAAGTGAATAATGTTTTTATTTATCGTCTCAGATGAGTTTCACTAGTAGTGATGAAAATATATCTTTACATCCAAGAAAAAAATATATCTTAATATATAAAAAAACCGAAAAGAGCGATAACGCCTCTAACATCTTCTGATGAAAGTAGTGATGAGGTTGTAGAAGATAATGAAGATGCGGTTTTACATACAAGAACATAGAAAAGAAGATCAGTAATTTCAACGTCTTCTAATAAAAGTATTGATGAGGATGAAGAAGGTAATGAACCCGATAAAGAAAATAAAAATTCAAATGTTCAATGGAATATTAGAGATGGATAGTGAGCACCATTTAATTGTACTGCTCATTCTGGCCAAAATTTCATTATTCCGCATTCGTCAAAAACCAAATATGTGTTCTATATGGAACATTTTTTAGATTGTGACTTACTAAACATAATAGTGAAGCAAACTAATTTACATGCTGAGCAATATTTGGAAAATCGCTTGAATTTGAAAAAAAACATTCAAGATTAAAAAAATGGATGCCAACAAATAGTAATGAAATACGATTTGTGAATTACTTACCAATAAAATTAATTTTTTTCAAAGAAACAACCAAAAAAAAATTATCATTTTGTTATAATTTAAGTCAATCTTATAAAAAGTGCATTTGCTACGTTTTCGTCGAGTATACTCTTCATCACCTAGAAATAATTAAGAACACTAGTGCACATTCTCGAAATTAAACAGAATGCTTAAGGGGTTAAAAGGTGAATATCTCAAAAAGTTTTTATCGTACGATAAAAACTGAAATATCTGCGGATAAAGCTTTCAAAACTCTATAAGAATCATTTATTTATTTTTAAAAATCTTCAGAAATTAAGCTATCAAATTTGTCAATATCTCCAAATTTTAAAATTCCCGGAAAAATTGTTGCGGAACGTACAAGAAAGAACAAGAAATATAAAACGGTGGAAAAGAGAAGGCCACAGTTCAAAAAAATAGCTTTGACCCAATTTTAAAGGCTGAAATAGTATTTTTTTAAACAACTTAAAACATTTTCACTTCTCTAACCCTACGTAATTCTATGTAAACTCCTACGGTTGTGTACATTTACAGCCCCCATTTTTTTATTATAATGTTTTGAGACTTCTAAATATTGTCCGTAATATTTTTGAAACACTAAACTATTCAGACAAGTTCTTCTAAGAATTTACCTCAATTTCATAAAATTTGTAAAACTGATTCTGCGCTTACCAAACGAATAGTTTTCTTAGTCATCTTTTTATGAAACATGACACTTTTGTCAAGCTAAATATTTTTTTTATTGACATTTTTCTTATTTAGAATATAACAATCAAAATCACAACATTCCTGTAATTACGATCGGACACTTTTGACACGTGAAAATTATTTCGGGGAATCACCTCGAAACTAAAAGTTTCTTGAGAAAACATTAATTATAGAGATTTCTTGAAGATAATAGATTTATAAAAGACTATTGATTTTCGAATGTAGCAATATTTTAATTGTATAACATAATCTCTCAGATGTCTAACAGTATTTATATATATATATATATATATATATATATATATATATACAGAAACAGAGAGAGAGAAGACGGGGAAGAGAGAAAGTTAGTATTTTTCACAGAAAAATATTACTTCATAAGATTCCATTTTTTATTTAATAAGCATTTATTGTACATTCATAACATACAGATATTATTTTAATATTAGGTAAACAATAAAGTTCTGTCGCTGTTATAACGTACAATAATTCCAAGAATTATTTACACTTGTTATCGGACAAAATTCCAAGAATTGTTTATCAGTAATATTAGCATGTGTTTTAAATGAATCTCGAACTGTTCACTTTAATTTAAAAAATAATTCTAACCCTTAAAAATGTCTGTGAAAAATAGTGTAGTACGTGCGTGTTTGCTTTATGAATTTAAGCTTGAGACTAACGCTACAGGAACTGCATAAAAAATTTGTACTGCGTTTGGAGAAAACACAGTTACATCAAGAACGGCTCAGAAATGGTTTAAAAAAATTTCTGTCGGGGATGAATCCATTAAAAGCGAGACCAAATCAAGTAGATCATCAAATTTATATATCGAAGAATCGGAGACAATGATTGAAACAAATTCCAGTTTAACGTGTAAACAGCTTGCAGAATTGTTCAAAGTAAGTGACGAAACAATACGGAAGCATTTACAGAAAATAGAAAAGAGATGGAAATTAACTAAATGGGTACCACACGAATTAACTCCCAATAACAAATTACAGCGTCTTACAATCTGTACATCTCTTATTTCACGACTAAAATCAGAGAACTTTATGGATCAAATTTTCAGCACTGATGAAACATGGATTATTTATTCACCTACAAACGTACTCACCACTGGTTTTCATTAGGTGATCCTGTTCCACAAAGTCCTAAATAAAAGTTAACACCGCGAAAACTTCTCTGTGATTGGTAGACTTCAAAAGGAATTTTCACCATGAATATCTCCGAGTGGGTCAAACCCTCACTGAAAACGTTTATAGTGAACAAATCCAACGAGTACACGATGCATTTCAACAAAAACAGCCATCACTTGTAAATCGTAAAAAAGTTTTATTTTTGCGAGATAAGGCATGACCACGCGTTGCAGTAGAGACCAGAACAAAAATTGAGAATTTAGGTGGGAGATCCTCCCCCATGCCTCGTATTCCTCAGACATATATCCCTATCAGATTATCGCCTCTTTTTATCTTTGGATAATCGTATGTGTAGTAAACAGTTTAATGATGAAGAAAAATTAAAAATGGAGGTGTCTACATTTTTTGAAAATAAAAATAATCAATTTTATAAAAATCAAATTTATAAATTATCTTCTCGTTGAGAAAGGGTTGTTCAGTGCGAAGGTGGATATTTTGATGAATAAAGTTATTTTATGTAAAAATACACAAGCGTTTTTTTCTCAATTCAAAAACGACAGAACTTTCATGATTACCTGATGTATAAACATATAGATTTAACAGATATCAATATCTTACACGAACTATTCCACAATTAGTGCATTAAATTGAGGATTAACTATATATATATATATATTATTGTAGAGAGAGAGAAAGAGAAAGTTAGTATTAATAGAATTTAATAATAGAAATGAAACATGTTTCAGAATATAATAGATTGGTAGAAAAATAATGGCGGTTTTTATTTTCTGAATTCTGATTTTAACGTCTTCCGATAAAAGTGTCATTACATGATGTTCGTGTTAACATTAGAATTGCGGTGATTTAAGCCTCTGCTAGAATCGCGGATGGGTCAGTTATAACCCAGTTTACTCTTTTGTGATTATCGTTTTGGTGGACAAAGTGGTAACTAAATAGTACACTGTTGTTAATACTAAATTATTACAATTTCGAAATCTACAAACATCTTTGCTCTACTTTGGTGTGCAATAATACAAAAATAACAACATTGATTTTAAAAAATTAGAGCGCTGAATTATTGAGTGTCGTCATGTAATAAGCATACATAATATTCTTTAGGAGTGGATTTGTTGCAAACTTTTTTTTGCAGACGTGGCATTTCACAAATGACTTATTTCCCCTGCAGGATGACTTTGCCTGGCAAAGTGACTGTTAGTTTTGTCACTCAGGGATTTCATCTGGAATTAGGGCGCGGATAAATGCTATTCTGTTCGCTGTGTATCTTTCAGGAAGCTCTTTCCCCAGATGAAGAATGAAGTTTTAATGCGTTATTATTTTCTCATTCAGAGCATCGTACAGAACACATGCATTTATTGCTGCTAAGTCAAATAAGTTATAGAAAGTATAAACTGACCAACGCCTGCATGAGTATTTTACTGAGTATTTGCGAGCCATTTAATTCACCACTTCAATTACTATTTAGATCTGTTATGAAATGATACGCTATCTGGCTTCTTTTTTCTGCCCTACTCAGTTTAAACAGCATAGTGCTCAGAATAAGAACGTTTTTGTTGCTCTTTCCCTGATATAATTGTCAAGAATATATCATCTTTTTTAGCAACACTGTGTTGTACAAATTCTCTTTCACGTCTTTGACGCAACTGGTATTTTCCGGTGAGTTTTATTCATGATACCAACAAGACTCATATTTTTTACTTTCAGATTTTCACAGAGAGACAAAGACATAAATAAATTGTCACATGTGACATTTCTACCCTGTTCGTATATGGCTCTACCAATTTTTTATGACAAAGACACCGAGACGCTCGTCATTCGGCCTTGTATAACCTTTTTCTAGGTATGGGAATGTATTCGCAATATATTTGGATTCTTTTTCCACAGACATCCAATAATTGTTGTCCGTATAATCCTCGGAAAACGGGTCGGTGTTGGTTGATACGAACTGTTGCCATTCTTCATCAGTTGAAGAATATAACGGTTCCCCGTTAGATTTATTCGCCAAAATGTGATTCAAGGCATAAACAAGTCTTTCTCCTTAAGCAGTGAACGATAATGCGACGTTTATTTATCACAAAAACACATTCAAACACAAATGAACTGTTCTAAACACATCGTTATCAATGTTGGATCTAAGTTGACCTAATTGTAGTTCAAGATAAATGTGGATTCTTATGAGGGATGGTTGTCAATATAAAAATGAAATTTCATTGGAATTGATTATGACCCTTACTTGGACGGCGCTTACGACCCGTCTGACTCGTGGTACAGCTATAAGTGGCCGAAACTACTGTCGTTGTAATGGGTAGACCTCCCTTGATTGACGAAATCTGGACACGGTAACGGGGGATGGATCGAGGGCAGAGAGCCTCTCTCGCACCCTGAGCCTCCCTCCCCACCATTCGTAATACTTTCTTGCAAACTAAACATCTACTTACTGCTCAAATCGTGCCTTCCATTCTCCTCAATACTATATTGGGGACGAGCACCTCAACCTGCAGAAGTTAAAGGTCCTTTAACCTCACATTTGTACCCGTAGCGCACATAGCGCTGGCACAACCTAGAATTGTAATTGATTATGATCACTATTTATGAAAAATCCCAAATATCTAAAGCTCCAAGTGCAAATCTAAATTAACTGGAACGAAGCAGAAGAACGAGAAGATGGATTAAAAATTATACAGTCGCTGTTATAGCATTAACTCTTAACGATCGAAAGGCCCCGCTACGGGGACATCACACTTATGGCACACAATAGAAAATAAAAAAAATTTTGATCGTACAGGGTTAATATTATTGTAAAGTGCACTTTCGATCTATTTTTTACATAACATAGACTTTGGTTTTATTATTAGTTTTCCTTCAAATAAGGCTATTGAATGAAAGGAAATAAGAAAGTAAGAGAATTTTTTTATAAGTTCAAAACTGGTGGTAAAGCAGAAGAAATTGCTCGTAAATTAAACGATGCTTTTGTGTGTGTACTGTCAAGGAATGTATGGTCTCTTCGAATGTGTGGTCTTCTCGATCGTATTGTAACGTGCAACGAAAAATGTATCCTTACCGGCATCAGAAAGCGGTCTGTATAATGGTTATACAAAAATAAAACCCCAAAGCATTTAGCGAAACAGAAATTACACCAAAATAAAATTATGGTGACTGTTTGGTAGTCTATTGGTATAATCCGCTACAATTTTTTGAAGTCTGTTAAAACCATGACAGCTGCTAAGAGTTAGTGTCAAATACTGCAACGTCTGGTCCCTCCACTGGTTAATGCAGCACGATAGACCTGTTAGATTACTAACAGGTCTATCGTGCTGCATGACAATGTACGACCGTACTTCATACGATTAACCCTCCAAAAGTTGAATGAATTGGGGTATGAAACATTGCCTCATCCACCATACTCACCAGACATCTTGCCAACAGATTATCACTTGTTTAAACATTTCGACAACTATTTATAGGGTGAGGTATTAAACAACCGAGCTGCTGCTGAAAGGGCATTTCGAGTTTGATCAACTCCAGAACTTCCCAATTTTACACCATCGGAATAGATAAACTTGTAATTAATTGGAGAAAAATGTCTCGATTCTAATAGTGCTTATTTCGATTAATAAATTTAATTATTATCTGAGAAAAATGTATATGAATTCGAAGATTATAAACAGCAATTATTTTTCTACCAACTTAATATACTCGTATTTTAATTATGTATATCTTAATTTTTTAAAAAATATTCATTTATTAACATTAATATATCTTTAGTTACTTTTTTAATTACTGTATTTAAATGAAATCGAATTAATAGTCCGAAATCTCTCTTTAGTATATTAAAAAATGTACTTTTTATTAATTTCAGGTAGCAATAGGTCTAGGTTTGGCTTGGTTTATTGCTTTACTGCTCAGCATTCCTCCATTCTTCATGGTCGCTCCATACCAATACAGCACTTACCTAGGTGCATGTGCTCCTGATTTCTCAATAGGCGATGGAGTCCTGTGGTATTCTATTCTCTACACTGCTCTTACATTATTACTGCCAGCAGTACTCATACTCGGCTGCAATATTAAGGTAAGTATTGTAATATTATGTTCTTGAAATAATAGTACATATAGAGAATGTTTTAAGGGTAGGTTTACAAGTTATTTTTTTTATAGTTCGTACATGAAATGAAAAACAGAATTTTTACATGATTACTTTATTTAAGCTTGAGAATTTTGTATGGATAATAATGGCGGCCAAATGTTCACCTCCGATTAAGCTGCTTAAATGGTTTTTTCGGTGACATTTTTCATCCCATTTTGACATATTTCCTGCGTTATTTCACTTATTTTGTGACAAATATTCTTCTGTATGTTTTAAATTATCTCTGGTTTATTCGTATAAATGTTGCTCTTGACATGCCTCTATAGAAAAAGTTGGCATTTTTTACCAAGATCACCAATATCTGGTGGTCTTGGTGAGGTTGAGGTTGAAGGTGGTACCAATTAGATATGATGATGTATGTACACACAGTCTAATCAGTTCAAATTCTTTAGATTTAACTGATCAGTTAGAACTGACGGTCAGTTGAACTGATAGTGTATGGGGCCCTTTACCGATGCAATTTCTTAGAATATAACAGCCTTCAGTTCAGTTTTGGTTGTTAGTCGATGTTTGTAGACCTCTCAGACACCTGTTTGTAGAGCTTTCAGATGATTCCAAAGAAATAAGTCACAAGGTGCGAAATTGGGTGAACGTGCAGGTCATCTTACGTCACAACGTAATGAGATTAAGTGCTCTAGAAACAGTTCTCTCAAAATATCCATTGATCTGCTCGCCGTATGGGCGGTGGTCCCATTTTGTTGAAACCATGTATTCAGATTTTCAATTTCGGTGAGTTTCTATTTCAAGAAGTTCCGTAGCATCTTCACGTACCGATGGGAAGTTACTGTGACCGTTTGACCTTCCTTCTCAAAATAGTAAGGGCTATGAACATGAAAATCTGCAACAGCGCACCAAACGGTGACACGTTGGCTGTGTAGAGGCCTTTCATGAAGCTGGTGAGGATTGTTTTCGGCCCAGTAACGAAAATTCTGCTTGTTAATGTAACCAGACAAATGAAAATGAGCTTCATCACTTGTGAGCAAAACAGCGTTTGCAGAAAGATTTCAAAGGATATACTCATAACATGCCATTCGGTTTTCCCAGTCGAGTCCTTAAGTTTTCGAGCAACACTCATTTTGTACGGATGGAACTTAAGATCGGTTTGTAAAATTCTCCTGAAAGTTCAAGTTTTTTTACCTCACCCTGTATAATCGCACTTTATATTAAGAGGTTGCGTTGAAAGTCATTATTTTTTGTGTTTTTTGAGGATTTATTTCATTAATAAAAGGTGAGAATACATTAATCAAAGTATTTTTCCCTCGGAAGCTATAAATTTTCCCCACTTTTCTGGCAAAAGTTGAATTTCGGGACAAAAGAATGTTCTGTCTTTTGAGCCAATCTATTCAGTAATCTAATTTTCGACTTCTCAGTAGTAATGGAAACTTGTATCTTCCAAAGCGTGTTGCATCAATCGGAACAGAAAATAATTGCTTGAGACCAAGTCCGGAGAGAATACACTGGATGCAGGAGAACCTCCCATTCAAACTCCATTAGAGTTTGTTTTCCGGCTATAACAACATGAGGCCGAACGTTGTCATGGAGAAGAATCACTTTTCGGTGATTTAATGCAATTGATGGTTATTTTTGCATCAAATTATCAATCAAACGCTCCAATTATTGTCGATAACGTTCAGCGGTGATTATTTTCTTCGGTTTCAACAGCTCATAATACACGATACTCTCCATACCCCACCAAATAGAGAGCATTGCTTTTTGACCTTGAATGTTTCGGTTTAGTGTCAACGTTGATGGTTGCCCAGAATCAACCCATGACTTTTTGCGTTTCGGGTTGTCGAAATAGATCTATTTTTCATCGCCGGTCACGGAACACCAGAAGAACTCTTCTTCTTATGCCTTGCAAGCAAATAAATCGAGATTTTTAGACGATTATCAATGACATTTTCGGTTAATTCATGTGGCAGACATCTCCCTTCTTTTTTGATCTTTCCCATGTAAATTTTCTTTCCCTTGTAAATGTCGTGAAATGTTTTATTTATCGACTTCGAGCTGTTGAGTCATTTCTTTCAGTGTTTGAGAAGTATTTTCTTCCAATAGAGCTTGTGCCGTTGTTCATCTTAGATCTTTTTCGATTGGCCTGGCCGTTGTTTGCCGTGAACGTTACAATCACCACTTTTGAATCGTCGAAATCAATCTTTACATACTATTTCCAATGGATCTGATTCACCATAAGTTTTCGCAAGCAATCGATGAGCTTCAGCTGCATTTTTTTCAAATCAAGGCAGTGTAGAAGTACACATTGAAAAAACAACTTGTCGCGTTCCGTTTTAATTCGCTTATAGAAAAGCACTTGTACAAACAAAGGATGGCGTCTGATGAGTGAATTTTATTGGGAAATGTTCACACTTCACAATCATACAAAACACATCTATCACTGCCTACAGTATACGCACCTTGAGCCATCTACACGTGAACAGCGGCTTTTAATGCGGCCTATTATCACTTCTGTATACTTCCTTATACTCAGTTGTACTTATTTATACTCAATTCAAGAACATTCTGATTACAAAATTACTTTTTTACATAGTTTTTAATTCGAATATTTCTATAGTAAATATATTGATATTGTTCACAGGTATTAATGATAGCTCGTTACCATCGCCATCGTATAGCATCAGCTATTTACGAAGTCACACTCTCGGCTCAAGTAACAATCACTCATCAACGGAATCCGTTCTTCGTACCGACAGTAACAGCGCCGAGTCACGGCGGACCGAAGTTTCGAGGTCGCAGCGCAGTTCCGACAGTGTTACAGCTACTAGGTTCATTTTTAGTTCTTTATTTCCCGTACTATAGTGTAATATTATGGAATTCCGCTTCTGCGTCATCATTTTTCAACAACATACCTAAAGTTCACCCTCACTTCATAATAATAGCAACAGTATTATTAACGTGTTCGCCGCCAATAAACGGTCTCTTATACGGTGTGAAAAACAAAACATTGCGTAAAACATTCCAGAACTACTGGCGTAAGCAAATGTCGAAAAGTGAAGTCAATCATGAAATACAAGCACGTACGCCGTCTACGTGCGGTTCTCGGAGACCGTCGTTGACACCGCTTGGACTGTTAAGCAAGCCTATCTTACAGAGAAGACTGTCCGAAGCACAGATCGATGTGAATAAATCAGGAAGCCCGCAACATCCGAAGATCAAACGAATCGCATCGGAGTTGTCCTGGAGGCCCGGCTCGACGAACGGTCTGCAAAACTATCCGAACGAAAATCCTCGGAGAATTATTAAACACACGTCGAGCTGTAACACACTTCAAGTGCCGAGCCGTGATACAGACGACGGTCCTAATATAGCGGAAGATGTGAAAATGAGCTTCAAAGAGCTGAAAAGGGGGTCCAAAGACGTGCGGTCGCGCGTCAGTACGGCGAACCTTCTGCTACAGAAGGTGTTCGGAGTCGAGGGGATCGACAATCCGCCTCCTGCTCTCCAGTTGACCACGCATGTACAAACTATCCTCGAAACGAAACCGAAGAGAAAATCTCCACGCATACTGATAACGCGTGCTTTTTCCGAAGAGAGTGACAAAAGCCCATCGGTTGCTAATTCTCCGGCACGGTCTGCGGCGGCGATGAACCGTAAACATTCCATTTCCACTACGACTCTATTAGAAAGAAAATGGCGGAATCTCAAATCGCAAACAACAGACGACGACAGCGATTCCGATTCGATCAACAAGAAAACTGTGTCGACTTGTATGCCGTCGAGCGGGGAACGTCACAGTGATTCTTCTTCTGCTTCAGAGACCTCTTCGGGGAAAATGTACACGTCGTTAAATGAGCGCAGTTGTTTTCCGATGAACCAAGAATTTGCGGCCGATAGCGACACACCCGCAACGGCTGACGAACCGTTACTCTTGTCTTGGCCGCCGACAAACAAGCAACGTCACCGGAAGAGTCCTCCGAAATCATTATATATCAGACAGAAGACCATACTCGATGATAATATAGGTCGTGAACTTGCATTGTGAGATGACAATTAAACAAAGAACGATTTAAATAGTCTTAAGTTCAAAACATATCAATGTTTCGGTGGAGATTGAAAACAAAAACAAACAAATAATATTTATAAACAGAACCAAAGACATTAAGTAAATTTATTGTATAGGAAAGAAATCTAGTCGAATAATTGTAATATGTTAATGTATTTGTTATAGTTTGAAATTTTAATTATTTACTGGTTCACAGCTGGTAACTGAAATACAAAAATAAGCCTAAAACACCTGAAAACGTGTTCAAATAAAAATGATCTGACAACGGAAACGTATCGGTTTAGATTCCGAAAAGAACAACCATTCGGTTTTATAAATTGCTTCGATAATTTATAAATTATATATATATATATATATATATATATATATATATGTCTGTATGTATATGTAATTTTTACACTTTCATTTGATCGGTGTTTGTAAATGAAATTCAAGAAAATCTCTTCTCAATTGGTAGGATATTAAAAAGCTTCAATCTCAAATATGAAACAGCAGAGTTTAATCTTAAATAACAGAATTGTGTATTTATTTAAATAATATACGACCATAGAGTAACGTATAATTTTGTCCTGGAGGTCCTCTTGTTTCAAGATCAGCTGAATGTCTATTTTCAGTGACCGATTTCGGCACAAGTGCAATTTTCAGGTTAGATTTGAAGACTAATTTTAAATCTTTTTATGATTTAGTTATATATTTATTATAGAATCAGTGACGCGTTATACATTCATAGGGGCCCCATGTACAGTGTTGTACTACGGTAATAGGTTTATAAAATATTGGTTTGGAGTCCCCTGTTGGTGGGGTTCCCAGGAAATTGCTCTTTTTGTCCATAGGATAACGCGCCACTGTATACAATGTTGTATATACATTTATAACTTTCAAATGTTAAATAACGCATCGCTTTTGATATCTATTTAGAATGATTGAGCTGAATCGAGACCGGCCATTGCTAAATGATGATCCCTAGCTAGACTCGTTAGAGACCATGTCTTTAGTCCACGTCTGAATCACCTGAGTCCAGTG
This sequence comes from Acanthacorydalis orientalis, assembly GCA_034766995.1. Taxonomy (NCBI): domain Eukaryota; kingdom Metazoa; phylum Arthropoda; class Insecta; order Megaloptera; family Corydalidae; genus Acanthacorydalis; species Acanthacorydalis orientalis. The sequence goes on from CM068313.1 coordinate 56,255,352, forward strand.
CCCTTCTTCGATTGTCGAAACGATCTAAAGCTCCAAAACAGTAATCGGCCATTTGTAAAGCTTGAGTCATGAGTCACTGTGCTCGACACACAGTAATGAAAGCCCTACTGCCGGCAAAGAAACAGTACTTTGGTCATTTACATGAGCTGAATGGTTTGAAGTCCCTCTTCTAGAATAAATATCGAACATTAAAGCTCGCGGCTCGTACAACTCAAATATCTGAAGAATTTCGTGGATCGGGTGTCATCAGGACCTTTCAGAGAAAATTGAAGGTCTGTGGCAACTGATATTTTTGAGGCCCTTCAACATTGAAAACTATGGAGGAGAAAATATATAATGTTTATGCTTGTTCAATGATAATTAATATTTATCCGGGTATAGAGATTATTTAACAGAAGCTTTTCGTGCTTTATCACTAGCAAATTCAGTTACTATTCCAGAATAATCTCAAATACAGGCTATCTAGTAATTTATGTTTAGCGTCGCCAGTCCATTTAGTCACTCTTGTCGATCGGGGAAAGTTTTTAATCCTTTTCAAAACACTAAATAATCTTTCTCCTTTTGCTACACTCACAGGTTTTGTTACAAAAATTCGAAGAATAATCGGTGTATTAGGTTATAATTTTAGAAATTAAGTGTCGATAATTTCTTTAACCCTTTCTTTTTTGTTTTTATTAATTTCAGTAAATGGAAATTAGTTACATTAAGGTGTATTTAAAATTGGTCAGAATTATTTTCCAAAGATTTTCCGGCATCTTTGATAAAAGATATAGTCCTGAAAAGTTTTGTACCATCAGTATTTTATAGTGGGTTCACTATGTAAATTATTCCCCGGATAATAATTTTTGAAAATCGCTGGGACACATGTATTCAGTTAGTAACGAAACGATTAAATAATTCTGCCGGTTTCATGCCTGCTTTAAAATTGTATTTGTGGACATGTTTCACCAGTATCAACCCCTGGACATACAAAGACGTCTCTGATACGTCATATGATTCTTATGCCATTGTAAAAATTGACATCTCTGAGACGTACGCAGATTTAATTTACTTTAATGCAACTACAAATCAAATATTAGGAAGAAATAACTATATATATTCAATGTTAAAATGTAAAACATAGAAACTAACCCTGCAACATGTCTGTATTGAATTCGTACGTGAGTGAAAGTCAAATGAGCTACTTAAGTGAGGGCACATTTTGTTGAACATATATCTTCCACTGGTAAAAAGAAATATCCTGCAAAGAGATGTCACGTGTACTCAAAAACTAATATAAGAAGCAAAAATTATAATTTAATGTGTATGTTTTTTTCACTAATGATTTTTTTTCCACTCCACAAATCAAATTTTTCAATCACAAACGTTCAATACATCATTATTGATTACTTTCGATTATTTCTTTCATCCTCAGAGCACAAATTAACCGGAAATGCTGTTTATTTTTTCGATTTTATCGTCACTTTTCTGGGAATATTTGTATTCATGTTTGTTATGTCGACTGATATAAATTTTGTGTTGTTAAATTTTTGATCTCTTGATTTTTCTTTTAATTCGTAATTATTTTTAATTGTCTGTTAATTTTCAGGTTTTGTATTTTCTTTTAACAATTTCATGAACAATTTAGAAACTTAATAAGTTGATGCGACTGTGTAATTCAGTGGTTCTTGACCTGTGAGGTGTGCCTCCCTTGTGGAGGTGCAAAGGTATTAATATGGTAATGTGATTCTCCTCTATAAAATTTTTAACATTGCTTTTTTTAGAATTTAGTTTAGATTATACCTCGAATTTATGGTCTCATTGATTAAAAGCAAAAAAAGCATCTCATTTAATGGCACTGAGGACTTTAAACGACTCCCTAATCATGCTGAAAGACAAAAAGATGTTCCTGAAGAATGAAATTTTCTTTACTATTTCTATCTGAGGATGTTAAAATAAAATATCAATGTCAATTTATCCATTATTATTTTTTTTCGGAAAGGAAGTAATGTGTGAATTTTAAGTTTACTTTCGGAGGAGTTGTGAGATTAAAAAGGTGATGAACCCGCGATGTAATTGATTGAAGTTCTTATAAGAATATTATCTTTTTGTTGGTAGATTAATTATTTGAGTTTAGAGGGCTTGCCGACTTATCTTCTTGTATTTTAAGTAGTAGGATTAGTATAAGAGTTTTCAGATTCATGTTTGATCCATTTATAACTGAAGTTGGCAGGATAGTATTTAACATTTTTATTGTGTTTTTAGTTTCATTTGAAAATAGAGTCAATTTTTATTCACTTCAGTCATTACTGATTTAAATTATTATGAACTATTTCATTCGTTTATATATTTCTTCGATTTAAAACTAACAAAAGATAAAAAAGGAAATAAAATAAGTACGAAATATTCAGAAAAACGAATTAAACCGACGTCACAATTAACAGCTTCTCGAATCATCCTTAAAGTAAAAAAGCCTTGTCAGTTTTGATGATTTTTTTGAAAAATTCTGTGTTGTCTTTATTGAGTTGCAACAACAAATCACTGTATTTCCAGCGGCGTTCATGATCTCTGAGTTGATTTCTTGTATCAACTGAATCTTATATATACAAAAAAAGTGTCTTTCTTCAATTTACAATTCCTGTGCATGGTGACTGATGGAGGTACTCGGGTTTTTCGGTCAAACTTTCACACACAGCTTGAATATTTTCTACTAAGAGTTCGATACGAAGACACCCAGATTTTGATCTGTTTAGCACTGAATCTTCGAATCCCTCCACTTACTAGAAAATCGTGGATTTACTTAGTACATTGATACGACCGAATTTTTACTCAGTTTTCTAAACGTTATCGAAATCGAAGATCGATTTTCATAAAATGTTTTTACAATAAATACAGGTTGTCTAATCGAACAACGTTGTACAGTAAATTTTCCAAGTCCGCTCTCTTCAAATTTCAACTAATAAAAACTCGACAAACCGAACGAGTAGCCAATCAAAGTTGTAAACCACAACATATATAAATATATCATAATTCGATTCAAAATTGGTCCTCGAAACCTACCTGAAGATACTCGGAAAACAGACATTCAGCTGATCTTAAATGAAGAAGATCCCCCTGGACAACATACCAACGGGATTACAGGTATAAAATATGATAACTTATAACTTTTTATATATATTTATTTTAATACACCTTCATGAAAATAAATATATTTTTGGACAAATATAACATTGAAGGTGATTTTTATTTCGTTGAGTATGATTAATTTATTTGAACATTATGTTGGTCTATAAGAAAAAGTTGATTATATATTTGAAGTCATTAGCTATTAAATAAGTAAATGTTCACATCATGTTAATTCCCTACTGCCTTGCAAATTTTTAGTACTCTAAGTCTATATAGACATTTTGTAGAATATTTTCTTAACACGTTCAACTCGGATAATAAAAAAAAACACGATAGAAATCCGTAATACATGACCAAATACTAACACATACTCAAGTATTTGTAGTTAATTATATAATATAAAAAAACAGAGATGATTTATGTAATTTTGAAATGAGCTTTCAATGTTTTAAGATGTCTATCACTTATATATAGGAAGTATATAATTTTTACTCTTTCTAAACATTTAAAAAAAATTGAAGTAGACTTTAATTTGTTAGATTATTACCTGGAATTAATTTTATCTGTTTATTTTTGTCACATTTACAGTTCTTTGTCAGATATTATTTTAAAATCTATTACTCAATTTCAACTACATTAGATGTCGAGTGGTCGGTGTACTTTAAGTTAAACAATTCATAAGATGTAATAAAATCGATATACATGTTTAACAGTGTACAAAAACTATTTAAAGTAGGTTGTCCTGCAAGTCCTTTTCCTTTAAGATCAGATGAGTGTCTGCTTTCTATAATCGGTTTCTCCACAAATCCCATTATCGAGAAGGAGTCTTCAAAATTTAACTGATACTCTTGCCCAAACTGGTCGCAAAAATCAGACATTCAACTGATCCTAAAAGAAGAGGAACTAACAACATACAATATACCTAAAGGAAAATAAATATAAAATATTACATTTATATTGAAAGTACTCAAACTACGCTTAGATATTTTCAGTGTTAGTTTTTCTACGTTAAAAGTTTTTTCTTACTTAAAATATCATATATTGGATGTGAGTGATAATTCTTTCGTTTCTTTTTAACCCTTTGAAACCGGGTGTGAGTCAAGGATTCTGTAGTAAGAGACCATTTTGGAAACAGGTTTTGACTCAAATATAAGAATCGAAAATCGTCTCATTGAAAAACGAAAAGACTTTCTTTTACATCTAGTACTTTATAAAAAAAAATAAATAAAAGACGATTTTTTCAATAAAAAAATCTATTTGTTTTAAATGATTGCTGAGTTTTGATTTCAATAATGTTCTAAATCAATTAAAACAAACTAAAATTTAAATTACTAAGTTAATTAGTTAATGTTACTAAGTTCTTTCTTAGAGAAATTTCAAAAATCTCCTGAAACGATCTAATGCATCCTTGATTTCTTTTTATAAATTGAATTAGTTAATGGATTTCAAGATTGCAGACAAATGAAAACTGCTTTATGAACACAACTTTTATATCGATTTTTTTATATGAAATATAAATAAATGAGACAGTACAATCACATTTTTATTATGATAAATGATAAAAATATCGCCACTAATAAATTTGCATCGATTACTTTGTTTCATAAATTATAGACATCATCTCTGGTTTGAATAATTACTGAAACGATTCAAAATCATCCAACATATTTTTTAAAGAAAACAGCTTCTTCATTATCTATTTTTTAAGAATAGCTTTCCGTTCCATGCACTTAAACTAAATTAATTGCTTCACAGACATACTATATCGACACTGGAACATGCCTAAATAAATTAGGAGGAAAACATTTTGGGTAAATGTTTTCCTCCTAACGCAACTCGCAAGCATATGTTATGGATGGTATTAATGAGTTTATCATTTTCACCGAGCAGGTTCTTGGTAAATGTAAACTGAAGGCTTTCAATATACAATTTAAGAGAAAAAAAAGATTAATGTTGACTGTTATATGCATATAGTTTATGAATAATTTATTTTAGTACTTAGATCTCAATTATATATATATACGTGTACAAAGAGAATATTAATTTGTAGTAATTTTCACAAGAACATATATATATATATATATATATATACATGTATATATATATATATATATATACATGTATATATATATATACATGTATATATATATATATATATATATATATATATTATTCAACCTGCAATGTTTTAATTCTAGTCTTATTTGTGATACAGTTGATATTTGTTAATCATTCATTGTGATTATTTTATGTAGTCTAGTATGAATGTGATATATGTCATATATATATATATATATATATATATATATATATATATATATATATATATATATATATATATATATTTGTAACCTACCTCACGATGATTTTATAAATTTTGACCATAAGAATAATTAGAGTATTAGAAGTTATCGACGAAGAAACATACAACAACAGTATTATGATTGCTTATTTTTCTCTCTCTGTCTATGAATAAATTTCTGTTTAGACATTAAGAATGAACAATCATATAATTAAAAATAATATATACCCTCTTCTTCGAAGTAACATTTTATATATAACATATATATGTGTACACTAAGAGACTTGAAACATGTACGTTTACAAAACATTAAACCCGTCCTTCCTGTCTTTTCACACAACTTCTTATACAACTAACAATGTAATCTAATACTATTTTTTTAGACGAATTCGAACAGCTCAACTTGCTTTCTTTACAACATGACATATTTTTTTTATAAATATATAACTTAGTAAGCTGACATATTGCTTTTATAAATATATATATATATATATATATATATATGTATATATATATATATATGTATATATATATATGTATATATATATATATGTATATATATGTATATATGTATCTATGTATAAATGTAGAATTGTGTAGAAAGTATTCGAAAAGATTAAAAAAAATGGTACTATTATAAATGTTAGCCTTGAAAATAAATATATTTCTTTAAGGGGGTATTCTCATTTAAAAGACCCAAAAATAGGTAAATTTTATTAATTTTTTTATAGAAAAAAAACTGCATCTTAGATGTTTTTAGCACTTCTTTACAATTACCTTTTTAACATGGTATTTACAAAGTATAATTTGTAAAAAATAAATATTTGGATAACTACAGCAGTCAGATCCGGACCGGATCAAATGTTTCTACTCTAGCGGCACTCACGATTACATCCTTTGTGGTAATCTGAAATGCGCAAACGCAGTTTCTTTATAATTAGAAAGGTTGTCGCTTTAGTCCATATTAGAATTATTTAAATAAGTCAAAGTAAAAAAATGATAACCTAAAAACAAAAAAGTTTGATTTTTTTACTAATTTTTCAGACTTGTATCTGGTAAAAAAAATATAAATCGTTTCAATTGTAGTACGGAGTATAAAAAATTTATATACAAATCGAAAAAGCTTTACTTGTATGAAATCAGTTATTATTTTTCAAAACATCATGAAAGCTAATTCGAAAAACGCGTTTAAGGTTTTCAATAGGTTTTTTTTTATGATGATAACAATTATTCTTACTAACGTCTAATCATCGACTCTTGCACCATACAGCAATCCTTCCTCCTACTCGAAAGACTCCTTTTACTTGGAATTTTCTAATTTTCGAGCACTTCTTGACTCTTTAGAGTTGGAAGACGCTCGTCTCTCCGAACGATCAATTCACTCTTCATCCCTTCTTCATGTAAATGAATAGATTTCTGACCGTATTGTAATGTCCATTAATCCCACTGTGTCTAAAAAGAGTTTCAATCAAGGATTAAAACCGAATCAAGATAACGTTCGAGTTTTTGTTTCGATTATGATTTCATTCTAAGAAATGTTTCGGGTTTCGGTATTTAAAAATAACTGTTCGATCATTAACTTACAAGAAGACAATTATTAATAATTATCTTTATGTTATTTATGTATGTTTTTTATGAATAATAAAATTATTTATTATCATTGTAAAAAAATAACATAAATTAAACTTCAAAAACACACATTTAGAGAATATGTTATTTATTATTTTTTAATTTTTGTTAATTTACACATTTATACAATTTTTTAAAAATACTTAAAATTTGACAAGCCATATAAACTATTTGTTTACTGTTGTATAGTTAAAATACTGTTATTTATATTCAAATCTATCAAAAGAACGTGACGGTTATTAAAAACTATTGATTTATTACACAAAGAATAAAGTACCATAACTTACATAGCATAACAATTGTAAGTTCGTTCTCTATACTTATTTTTTTTGGACTGACTAATGCTCCATAATGAAATGGTGCTGAGATATTATTTATTATTTTTTCATTTTTTTTTATTTAACACATTTATACATTTTCTTAAAAATACTTAATAACTGACAAACCGTATAAACTATTTGTTCTAATTAAAGTAATTAAGTCTACCACGTCGCTCCGCAAATGACTTCTTAAAGGTGGTATGATAAATTTTAAGTCGGAGAATAATCTTTCGACCCTGACTTGAGTAGCGGACACAGCTAAAACAATTTTTCAGATAATTGTGCCAACTGTAGATTCCTTAACGATTCATTCTTCCAATACTGTAATATATTAAAGTTTTGGTCCTATCGTTTTTCATTTTCAAAACAGACTAAGAGAGGACGTATTGTTCCACAAAGATTTTCTACACTGTCGTATAGAAAAACGTTTTCATCTAAATGAGACAATATTAATTCAAAATCAAGTGTCTTTTAGAACCCTTCCCTTTGTATTTTCCAGCCCGTTAACTTTCCAGACAGAAAGTAACTTCGGAAAGTCCCAAAACTTGGAATTCTGAAACTTGGGACTTCCGTATTGTAAACAGATTTGAAAACCCCTTGATTTTCGACTCAAACCATTTCTTTCAAACACACAATAGTTTTTTTACCTTTTTCATAGTTGACTGAACTGTATATTTTTAAAATATATATACTTATTGCTTAGGGATATTAATAATATAAAATATGGAGTGTTTTCACCATTCATTTTATGGGCTTAGTTATGATTAAACATTTATTTGTGGCATAGTGAAAATATGTATTAATATTGCAAAATTTATTTTCATAAAAAAGGAAAAAACAAGATCAAAAATTTTGATACGGAAATTTCAAATCGTCCCACGAAAAATTGTTTCATGAAAACCGTTATAAACCGGTTTCCCCTTTTTATTCTGATTTTTTTGTTCTGCAAAGATAGCGGTTTCGGTTACTGAAATGAACCAGTTTTTACCTGTTACGGTTTTAGTTTCGGTTACGGCTTCAATCCGTGGCTTAAACCCCCGTTGAAAATAAAAGTAGTTAGGTATGTTGCTATTTTAACAATGTTTTTCCTTGAATGAAAGTGTTGAATGATCCCTCACACAACTTAAATCTAATAGGAACATACACAATAGCAGTGATTCATTTCATAGAGTTTTAGTCATGTCGAAAAGTCTACTGGGGTAAAGATAGAGAGCCATAAATGGGACGCTAACGTCCAGTTGTGACCCCAGGTCATTTTTCGACCTACGCACGATTGGCTATAAACCTTCATAACTCTCATAATTTTCAACTTTTCACAAAAATTCTTTCACGCACCTATTCTAGAACAGTCATTGAAGAATAAAATGTAAAAAATCGATTTTTTACCCGAAACAAGAGAAGGCCTTGAAAAAGCATGAAATAAAAATGAAGTATTAATAAAAGTATTTATCAACTAATCAAAAATTGACCTAATAAAACTGTATTCACAAATGAATCAGCACCTTGAAGGTATATCTCGACTTACGATTTGCACCGAGTTCATGGCTGACACGGGATTGAATTGTGTATGTAAGCCAATCAAAACGTATCATTTTTCTGTGCAGCCAATGGTCAATACGGCTGAAAAGGTTTTTTAAAATTAGTTAAAATCAACATTTCAAGCCCCGCTATCCGTTCTCTCTGATTTTTATTATTTGTCAACACATCTTCGACGAGCGAAATTTTATACAAATTACTGCATGTAGTGTTGGATAAATGTATTAGGGAAAAACTCATTTTAGCATTTTGAATCTTCACTCATTTGTGAAATTGAACTTAGTGCCACTGCTCGATTATCAATATTCAAATTGTTTTATATTATTTCGAGTCTTAAATTCTGGATTTTTCAAAAGATATGATTTAAGTCACATCATTCGGAAAAAATGTAATCAATAATATAATTTATGTTGTTCAATAAAACATTTTCTATCTACTAACTAGTTCTTCGATTTATGAAAAAATATGACGTCGTCGATGTAAAACAATTATCTCATATGGTTTTCGATGTCTATTTTTAACGTATTTTTTTCTTCTTGTTAAATTGAATGGAATAAATGTTGATCAGATGGAACAATGTCTGGACTGTACCGGGCGCTAATTATCATAGCTGTTGAAACATCTTAAAACCCGAATAACCAACCAACCACCAAGTCTGTATGATATGGCAGGATTTCTCAATTCAATTCAGTTAAATTGTGATTGGTTGCCGTTATTGTATGCGGTCTGGCCTGTCACCCTGTAATATTACTCATTTAGGATTGATTAAATATCTATGTTATTCTGTAATTTTTTCATTTAATCTTTCCGCCCATTAACAGGAGAGTCCTGAATCAACAATCTGGTTTTCGTTTATGATTCCATAGTGGGCTGCATCTCCTATATCCCACCAGACAAAAAAAACATACCTTTTCAGGATGTCATCCAGCCTTTTGTGTTAAATATGTACATGTTTATAGATTTGACAACTGTTTTTTTCATTATAGAGAATCCACTTTTCATGTCCAGTCACCATTCTATTTAAAAATGTTCGATTTTGACAATTTAAGAAACTAACCCAGATAAAAGCTCTGATAAAATATATGATATCCAAATACCAGACTTGTTGACTATTCGACGTTTATGCAGATATCGGAATATTGTGAGATTTCTATATTTACTAACTTCTTCTTTGACGGCGCTACAGCCCAAATCGAGCCTTGGCCTTCACAGTTTTCTAGCTCCAGATATCTTTCTGCCTGAAAGTAATTCTCCAGTGCCTTACTGCCAACAGTTCCACTGAATTCTTCTCTACATTGTCTATCCATCTGAGCCTTAGTTTAGCCACAGGTTTTCTCACGCCTAGTTGTCCATCCAAGGACCTTTTTGGTACTCTTGAGTCTGGTATCCACTAAATGTGACCTGCCTATCCCAAGCGGAGCATTTTAATAAAGACCGATAGTTTTGGTTCCTCATAGACTTTGTATAATTCGAAGATGTAGCGTATTCTCCACATACCTCCATCGTTTACTGGTCCAAATATCCTTCTCAACATTTTTTTGACGGTGTCCAATATATTTTTCGGTCTTAACTGACATGATACACGCTTTACCTCCATAAGATATAACAGTACGGATGAATGTTTTATAAAGTCGAATTTTGATCTTCCTGTACACATTTTGGAATTTCATTATGTGCAAGAGCACGAAATATGTTCTATTTGCTTTTGCTATTCGTTTTGAAACTTCTTGAGATTCCTCATTTTCACTACGTGAAATTGTAATCATCGATGGTGACGTTTCGACCTAATCTTTTCCTTCGTCTTTTACTTTGCAGCATTAATTTGTTTTTATTCTCTTCTATTCTTAGACCAATGTCTGCTGCTGAGGTCTCAATGGGGCCAAAGATTTCTTTAATTACTAGTATAGATCTTCCCATGATGTTTAGGTCATCGGCATATCCTGCTATTTGTTGTGCTGTGTTGAGTATGATGGAATTCCGTACTACATGTTCATATTTTCAAACTAACGTCTCGGAATTCTTGAATCAACATTCACTAAAACGTTAAGATCATCCTCTGGGTATATTAGATGCTTTCCAGATCATGGGTTGCTTTCAAAACTTAAATTTTCCGAATAAAATATTTCGAACCAACAGATAGACATTCTTCGCCGTACATGTTTTGAATATTTTTGTATCTTTACTTGTACTTTTTTTTTAATTTCGTACATTATAAATCTAAAATTCACTCGGTCACAAATCTTAATAAACACATAATTTGATCTCCAAAACTGAACCTAGAAATCCCAATTCCAGTTTATTAAATATTTAATTATCTGAAAACCATGCACTAGTAGTTTTCAGTAAATTTCTGAAAAAAGTAATGGTAAAAAGACAAAAAGTTATGACTTAATCCAATATTATTTAAAATTAATTTTAATTAATGAATTCTGCTTATGGAAAATGCATTGAAAAACAATATATTAACCCTTTCAGTGCGTGCCAGTTGGCACGGAACGATTGTTCAATGTTAGATTTTTTTATTTATGAATAATTGTAAATTTAATTAACATCAGTCCCAAATTCACTTAAAATATTTGACACACTCTTTTCCACCTTTAAAAAAAGACAGTAATGTAAGAGTCTACGATTATAACATAAAAAAAATCTTATTACTATTTAGATTGAACGCAAGATATCATGCACGAACATCGATTAGGTTAATTCAATACTTCACGAGTTATTAAACTCATAATCATTGTCAACATTTGATTTATTATTTATACATTTGATTTAATTACTTAAAAGAATGTATCACAGTCAACCTTCCTATAACGCTATTAATTCTAACCGCGTTAAGTGAAATTCAGAAATAAGTATATATAAATCAGGTTGATTCGTTCTGCATTATATGAAAACTGCATTCTCAGAGCAGCAAGTTTTTAGTTTTGATGAAAAAAACAATGTTGAAACAGGGGAATTCCCTGAAAACTGAAATTGAAAAATGGTGATGTACGTGCATGGAAAAAAATTTCAACCGTAAAAGTGTAATACAAAAATTCATGCTATAGGGAGACTGCTTCAGCTAATTAAGTTATATATAAACCGTGTTATAAGCGTACCACGTTATAGGAGGGCTGTCGAAATTTTTGCTCCGCGTTATATGGAAACCGCATTATTCGAGTACCGCGTTATATGAGGGTTTATTGTATATCAATCGTGTTGTAAAACCTAGAGTTTTCTATAAAAAAATAGTCACTATAAAGCGAATCTTTTAGTGAAAATTTTTCTCTTTTGTAAATGTATGCGCCTCGTATCACTATTATTTAAATTGTATTATAGACTTTTCTTTTAAAATTGATTATAGTCGTTGAGTAAAATTTAAATAGATAATAAAAAAAAACCAATAATATATTTTTAATACTTTATTGTTTAGTCAACACTCGAATTATGCACATAGAGAAAATGTATTTCACAAACTGTAAGAAATTAGATCGTCTATAGACAATTTACTGAACCAACATATTTTTAAAAGACCTTTTCAACTATTATTACCCATTTAAAATCTCATTTTTTTTACTATTAGATACTGAATATATTTTATTTAACAGATTTTTATACTAATATCACTTACTAGTTTGCAAAAACGTAGTTGTTTATAAATCCATTCATTTTATACTGCCTGTCAAATAAATAGTAATACTTTCTACTCAATCCATATATACACACACACACACATATATATATATATATATATATATATATATGTATGTATATATATATATATATATATATATATATATATATATATATATATATATATATATATATATATATATATATATATATATATATATATATATATATATATATGTATATATATGTATGTATATATATATATATATATATATATATATATATATATATAATATATATATATATATACAAAATAAAAATAATGTTAATTTTTGTAGTTGTAGTGATAAAAACATGTAAAAACTATCACAATGTTGGCAATAAAGTCAAATAAAACCAATGATAGTAAGATTTATATTTTATTTTCGTCCAAATATATTTTTTCAATATTTCTTAATTTCTACAGAGGAAGTTAGGTTTGTGTTAAAATTAATAAATTGCTTAAACGTTTCAAATAAATGTATAAACATGTCGTTAGTGGCCGTTTAGTGATTAAAAAACACTAGGAATTTAAAATTTATGATATGGAACAGGGAATGTGATATAAAATTTATCTGAAAAGGAACAAAGGAAAAGTGAGTCTAATGTACACCTTAGTTATTTTTTTTCGTCGTATATTTAGACATTTTTAATTATATTTCGCTCTCTGCAGCTGCGGTGCCTTTGTTAACAATAAACTGAAATTAAAAGTGCTATAATCACTCCATTTACACGAGTAATTGGTTACACGAAAACAGCGCGTAAATGAAAACCGCGTGAATGGAGCCAAGAAAGTTGTTTAAAACAGCGATCTGTTCCATATTCTCAAATATTTTACATTTACTTGGGCAGAAAAGTTTTAACTAAAGTTTTTCTAAATATACGTCTATATAAGAGGTCATTGATAACAAAAACACACATTTTGATATAATTATCATTTATTTCTACAAACTATCACAAAGCTTACAACTTTTCAATTACCTATTCAAAATCATTCTCGTAGATGAATCTTTTACTGTTATGGCTGTCTTCATTACGGTTGTAGCTGTTATAGTTGGTTATGTTGATTGCATAAAAATCTATCCAGTGTCTGATGCTTGCCCGCTCATTTTCTTTCCTCTAGAATGAGTTCGTACAGTGCGATCTGAGCTTTTAATCTTCTGCTGATTGAACCACTTATTTGCTATCAGTATCTATGCTTTCAATAAAATCAACAGCTTTTAGAATCATAGACAGGGTATATTTAATGATCTAGGTTGTAAATAGGTAAGGTACTTCTTTTTCAACATTTTCTTACTCTCCTTCTTCATTGTTCTCTTCTTGGTTTAATTCAATAAGATCATTAGTTGTCAATTCAGAATCGTGTGATTTTAAAAGTTCTTTAGTATCAGAAGCATTCAAATCACTAAATCCTTCACCTTCTAATTGTTATTGTAATGCCACTACATCAGCAACATTATTGTCACCATTTTCTAATAAACTAGAATCATATATTAAGTTGGAAACACAATCTGGCCACAGATTTTTCCAGATAGCATTCATGGTAGTGATCTTTAAATCTTTCCATTCTTTTTTAATGTTTTTGAATGCATTAGCGATATTTTAATTGCGCCAAAAGTCGCGCAATGTTATTTGCTTATCCACTTATTTGCTTATCCGTTTCCAGGTTATCAAGCATTTGTGTAAAAGTGTATTTCGTGTAATATTTTTCAGAACTTGCTATTACTCTCTAGTCCATATGTTGTATTAATGCAGTTATGTTAAGTGCATGAACATTACTTTTACATTAGGATTTAGTTGATTAATATTTATTAGATGGCTCGGTGCTTTATCAATTATCAACTTGATCTTGAAAGGAATTTTCTGAAGATGAAAATATTCCTTAACTTCTGGGAAGAAGATGTTGATGAACCAATCTTCAAACAAACATGCTGTCATTCATGATTTTTTATTGGATTTCCTGTAGATTGGAAGATGAAATTTATTAACATGTTTTGAAGGTCGTGGATTAGCAGAGTGGCAACTTAAAAGTGATTTTCAATTCTAATCATCACTGGAATTGCCACAGATAGAAATGGGAGGATGTCTTTAGCATACTTGAAACCGTAGCTACTTTTTCTTCTTTCGATATAAATGTACGACTTGGTATACGCTTCCAAAACAATCCGGTTTCGTCAGCATTGAACACTAGCAATCGTTATTTCCGTTGTAACCGTTATTTTCAATGAAAATTTTAAAAGATTTCACAAATTCGGTAGCTGCTTCCCTATCAGCACTAGCAACTTCGCCCACAAACTTGATGTTGTGTACATTGCATCTTTTCTTGAATTTGTCAAACCAGCCTTTACTGGTAACGAAAGATAATGACTTCTCTTCATCCCCTTCTTCATTTTGCTTTTCATTATTTTCCCTTTTCAACTAATTAAAAATTGACAAAACCTTATTTGGTATAATGCATGTATCCATACCAATGTGCTTTTTGTTATTGTCTTCTATTCACTGAATTATTAACCATTCTATTTTCACCATAATATTATTTGTTGCCTATTTCCCTATCTTAGAACTTGTTGGTATGGCATCTTTAACTGCCATTTTAATAGCGTCAGCATTTTTTTAACCGTACAAATTGTAGACTGATTAAGGTTGTACGACCGAGCAACTTTTTTAATTTTTTCACCTATTTCTAATGTCTAAGTATACTTTTTAATTTCATTTCTAAACTTATCTAGATTCTTGTCTTTTTCTTAATCATTTCATTTAATGTACCACTGGATGATGCCATTATTTATTAATCTATTGCATATCTACGATTTATAATGCACACTCTCCACAATTTTTTACTATTTATTTATTTTTAATGAATTACAAATGTTTACTACACAATTTTAAATAAGATTTCAGAATAAATTAAAATGGGGAATTCACGAATTTGTATAATTACAATGTGTATACGATATTATAAATGTATGCATTGTGGTGACATCTGGTGTCTATTTGATTATTTAAAATTTAAAATTTGTTCAACCGCTTTAAAGTGAATTCGAGTAAGTGGAGACCGATTATAGTATATCCATTTAACATTTACTATAATATTTCGTTAATTAACATATAAGTCATATTTAAATTTTTCTATTGCTTATTTCTCTCGAACTCGAACCAATTACTATATTTTATATAATTATAACTTCGAATAGTGCGTTCAATACAAACGATTTGTTATCCAAACCAATTGAAATCTACATATATTAAAAGAAAATACAAAATTATAGAAAAAATATGTGTAAAATTGATTTTTAAATGGTGGTATGAGAGCCTGGAATGAGTTACAGTCTTCCATTCTGAACTTATTCTGTTAATCTTTATATAATTTCAGAAAGAGAATTAAACAGGGAATATATTATAGGTGATTAATTTTTATTTAAATAAATTATTTTAATAAAAGAAATCTCAGCCATGGGACTATTATATCCAAATCAGACGAATTAATATTACTTCTAATTATCCAATTTTCTCTAGTTCATGCTTTTTATACATAAACTATTATTTTAAATTCGAACGTGTAGAATAAATACACTGAAACGTCTATAAATGAAAGAACAGTTTTAGAAATAAAAATAAAAATTAATTTTTGTATAACAGTTTGTAAATGGTGCTTTATAATTTACATGTTGAGAACTGCTGTAACAATACATAACCTATCTGTTATTACTTAATGTCGACGATGTGACATGCAATGTAAACATGTATTGAAATTATGAAATAAAACTATGTACAATTTATAAAATTACGTATGTAAAACAAATAAATATAAAACAAGTATGCAAGTTAGTGGCTGGGACGCAGAGGATGAAGATATTGAAGAGGAGAAGAATCCTCATGGTAAATGAATGTTTATTTCCAATTTAAATTCAAATATTTTTTCTGTTTTGATGTTTCTATACATTAAATATTTTATAACAATTTGTTTAGTGGAAAATATGAAATACATATATCGTTTGTATGTCTGTAAAAAAATGTTATTTTTGTTAACTGAATCACGATTAAATTCACTTAAATTTCTAATTTTCTATTTCGCCAGTTTATTGTTATAGATATATATTTTTTAAATTCGCACAGTAATTTAATAATTCTAGTATCGATATTTATTATAGCTAATCGTTTGAATATTTTATTTTATTATTATTTTGCAAGGACTACCATTCTTATTTATACTTTTATTGGTCGTTATTTATTCAGAATATTGTTTTTTCATTTAGTTACACCAGAAAAAGAAATTTTATGGGCGGCTGAAAATGGTAAAGTGGATCTTATACGTAAATTACTGAAAACCAATTCCTCGTTAGTAGATGTTCGTGATAAAGATGGATATACTCCTCTTCACAGGTTGGTAAATTAATGTAGCGTATTTATTAAACTTGCAACGGTACAATAATTTTTTTACTGTCCTAATATTATATGCAGTTAGTTTGATATTGTTCAGTTAGATTTGCAAACACATTGTTTAGTTTTGTGTTGAATGAGTCTTAAATTTTTATGTACAAGAACTTTCACATATAGTTGAGAAATCCAATAAATCATTATAATTCAACTTCATTTTTAAGTAATTGCCTAAACACAGCAAGTTGCTCACTATCCATTTGTAATGGGCTGGTAGGTTACTTTATCAGTTTATAGCTTTTCATATGTGACTTAACTTAAAAGTAGCATGTAAACATCACCATTAAATTCCATACAAACACATAGCAATTAAAGAAGTACTTTTTTTATATTATGAATAATAATCATCCATACTGGAAAAAAAATAATATGATTTATCATAGTTGTATCTTCTCTATTTCTTTACAGAGCTTGTTATAGTGGCCATTTAGACGCTGTGGATGCTTTATTAGAATTCGGGGCTAAAGTCAGTGCAGAAACAGAAATGGGTTGGCAACCATTGCATTCAGCTTGCAAATGGAATCATGCTAGGTGTGCCGCAAGATTGTTACAACATGGAGCAGATGTTAATGCACGAACTGAAGGAGGTATTTGTAATTTTTTTTAATTAAGGTGTTTTGAAATTTATTTTTTCTTGAATTGTTCACTTATATATATATATATATATATATATATATATATATATATATAACATAAGAAATCTATTTTAACTATTTTTTTATAAGAAATCATTTCTTTATCACAAATCATTTCTTTATCACAAACAATATTCTTTATTACTCATCTAAAAAAATTCATATAAGCAAAGTTTTCTATCCTCTGTATCGATCCTGTCAGTTATTTTACAATACTACTTTTCTGTTTTGTACATTTGAAATATTTACCTAATAATCAAGTGAAAAAAATTTAATTGTTATTTTCTTATTTGATTTTTGCTATCAAATTGATTTTTAATCGATTAAATGGTGAATGTAGGCTGAATCCGTAGGTTATTAGTTAACACATTAGAAGCAACTTTCTAATTCAGTTCAAATATTTAATATTAAACAACGTAATATTGTGAATTGCTATAGTACCATTAAGTGTGTTTATGTGAGAAGTTTCAAACTGAATTGATACACCATGTTTTGGGTTAATATGTATTAAAAAAACATATAATTACAGAGTAAAACTAAGGTGAAGATCTTTTACTTAAAATTTGAAAGCAGTGTGACACGATCAGTTCAATTGAGACTTTCATATAAGCTCCTACTTCAAGTTAAAATTGTCAAACTGTATAGCATAACCTGTAAAATAATTTTAGCATAAATTTTTTGTTTGCATTGATTCATTTGATTCTTGTTAATAATTTGTGATAGTTCTGAAATACCTGGAAAAACAAAAAAGTAATGTATGAATGCCTGTTAAATATTCATATTGAATTTATTTGATAATTAGCAAACAAATCAATGTCATTTTACTTTGGTAGTTCGCCCCATTTGTACTGTGCCTTGTAAAAACAGAACAAGAGTTTAGTTCGATGTTTCATTTTGCTTGTATAAATATGATCAGTGTATTCGTAAACATTACATTGTTATTTTTTATTTAATTTCCAATAAATAGTTCATTTTAAAAAAAAATCAGAAATTATACGGTTTGTAAATTACTTTATATTTATTTACAAGTATTTTATATTTATTTACAAACACTTTATATTTTTTTATTTAGTAATTTTCACAAATAGTGCTTTTATGTCTCTTAACTGTTATTGAACTTACAAGGTACTGAAAATAAAGAAAATTAATTAAAAGTTTATTAGTAAAAGAGTTACTCTTATTTTTATTATTATATTAAACTAAATATATATCAAAATATGAATTATGAAATAATTGAATATTTATGTAAATTTTGTTCGACTTGACAGTTTTCTAACATTTTTAACATTGAAATAAAGTTAGAAAAACTTATATATATTCATGAATTAATTTATCAAGTATATAAAGTCTTTTGTGGCTTAAAATTGTTCCCTAGAAATTTAATTGGAAATGCTATAACCGATTTTAAACAATATAGTTCTTCTAATTTCACAGTAGATTTTTTCATTCTTCTTTTCCTGTCTACCTACTTTTATTATTATTCTGCATGAGTCATTGAGGCAAGTTTATTTCTTGTGTGACCAATTTCAACTTGAATTATCCTCAGGGAGATCTTGAATTCAAGATCTATCTGAGGATGATGATTTAAGTCGAAATAGGTTGTAGAATAAAGAAACTCAATGCAACATAATCATTTTATTTAGTCGTAGTGAAACATTTTTCATTTTTTTTTTTTTTTTTAAATAAAACTTTATGCATGGTAGAGTGAATTGGATTGATATGGCTGAATGTGTAACGAAACACTGCACTCTCACTTTTCTGCGCCGTTGAGCAGCATTGTCAGTCGGAGAGATGTGTTGCTCAATCTATCCTAAATAATGGCAAGATGATTGTTGTTATTGCTATATATATCTCCTAATTAAGCTATGTCTAAAATAATCCAATTCATTTACCAATCTTTCGTCTTGTACTGATTTGTTGATGAAAAGCTCTCTCAATTGCCTATCAATTTGAGTGGCGATTTTAATGTAAATTTTGCTTCAGAAGAGGCACAACCTTTGATTGGTTTTTTAGATCACAAATTCAATTTTAAAATGAATATTGATCGCAGTGTGTCCACCACTAAATTAGGAAATACAATTGACGCTGTATTTGTTAGATATTTAGATAAATTACAATCAAAAACATTCATTTCATATTTTAGTTATCATAAGTCAATTCTCTTTTCTGTTATATGAATCTATGCCAACTTCATAGTAATAAATCAAAATATTCAATAAATTATGTATACTCATTGAGAATTACCTCACAAACCTAACGTGTTTCCTACCTGTTGTGTATGCAGATTTTGTATAAGTAAGCTTTACTTCTGTAATGTGTTCTGTAGTGTAAATGCACTCTCTTTTTACAATACCAAGAATTTTTTTCTATATTATTTATTACTAATAGCAATATTTTTATTTTCATTCACTTTATATCACAAAGTTTCATTAAAAATTTAAAATCATATTTTTTCATACATATTTTCTTTCATTTTTCTAAACTTTTCTATAAGTACCTCATCTTCTTCTATATTTCATATAAAAATATTGCAGTGGTATTTTTTTTAGATCAGACACCATTACATATCGCAGCGACACATAGCCATTGTAAAGAAATTGCTCAACTGCTGTTAGTCCAGCCAGGTATTAAAACAGACATATTAAATAAAAGTAATGAAACCGCGCTTCAGATAGCCGCACGTTGTTGTAAATATTTTAGTATATTCGAATTAGCAAATAAGTCACTTTTACATATAGAAAAATAAATAAAAATTATATTTTGTAATTCTTGTTTACAATTATTTCAGCAATTCTTAAATATTTCGAAAATACTGTAACCCTTTTTTAATTACAGTTTTCATAACTTAAATCCCTCTTATATACTTTTTAAATATAGTATGAAGTAGAGATAGGAAATAAACCTTGTATCTTTCTGATCGTACCATCTATGACTTTCTAGTATTATGATAACGTTACATTATTCAAGGGTAACCAATTAGAATATTATAAAAAATTATTATAAAAACTGAATGACTGAACGATTCACATGTCAGTAAATAATGTATGCATTGTAGATTGTAAGATCGAAAATATAGAAAAAATTTTTTTTGTACCATTTGACTGTTTTTGTCATTTTTTTGACAGGAAAAACTAACTTACCAATGAATCAAAGAATATTGCTGCACGTAGTTTTAATTTTTTTTTGCAATGCACATGAACAGAATTTAAAAATTTTTTATACGTTTTCTTCCGATGAACTTTTGAAAAAAAAATGTTATTCAACCTAATTCACAATTTTTATAGGATTTCAAATGAAAAACTGTGATTTTTCTGATTTTTGGGTGACTGTAATTTTTTTTATGGAAAGAAAGAGTTATAAATTAAGTTTCATTAGAAAGAGATTAGTAACTTTAAATATATCATCGAAAAGATAGCGTTCTGAAACCGTAGTTTCTTTGGAAAACATTAGTGGAGTCCAAGATCTATGCTCGAATTCATACGGTTAAGAAAGAGGAGTTGTAAATTTATATTTTGTAAATGTGAACTTAAAACCTTATCGAGTTCATATACTCTTATAGAGTTTTTGATATAAAGGTCCACTTTAAAGTAAAATTTAATATATTTTCTTTTTATTAAATCTTAATTTAAACTGACATTATCAGTAATTCAAAAATATTTCCGGGATATATAAAAATAATACACATTTACTTAAGACTAGTTAGTATTTATATTTATAGAATTTTAAAAATAATGTACCTATGTAAAGTTACAATTGTTTGTATTGTACCTACGGTCCTATCGGTTTCTTGTCCTAGTGCACTTCATCGTTTTGAATTGCTTGAGTTTTTATCTTCTACGACTAGTTTCGGAATGTTCAGGTAATTGTAGTGTACAGTCTTTCATTATAGTATGATAATTAAAATTATAAGTAGAAGGACCTTTCAGGTAAATGAAAAATATTTGAAAATAGATTAAAAAAAATAACTATATTTTTATAAAATTTTCAAACAATAAAAACAAGCATAATTACTTAAGAAATATAAAATTTAACTTTTGGTATTTATTATATCCTTACACCTGAAGTTTAAATTTTTTTACACTTTTTAAACATTCTATACATCATATATTTATTTTTTTTTTTAATTTTTCGTAGTATGTGTACTATTATAAACATACACTTAACTTATATGAACTAAAATTTTCAAACAATATAATTCTGTTAGATAAATGTAAGAGTAAAATACAAATTAGTGGAAAGTTTATAAAAATTCAGTAATAGTGGTTCGCATATAATTCGTACTATGTATAATATTATCTGAAATATTAATTATTTTGGATAATAAACGTTAAACAAGGTGACGTTACTGAACTAAGCAATAAGTAAACATATTGATGCACCATCGTACCCTCTAGAAAGGCATAAACTAGGCCTATCGACTCAAATTTAGTTGTTACTTTTCCTTGTCTGGCAAAATTCTTAAAAATTATAAACAATTACAACTTGACTATAAATTACACAGTAATAAACTACATATTCTATAAAAACTCGATACAATTTCTCAGTATTAATCTTCGTGCAAAAAAAGTACCAGTGGTAAATGCCAATGAGACGATATTTCTCTGACAACAATCGTTTATAAATTGGCAACTGAAATAGGTGGTCGGCCTTGATATTTCTCAGCTAAACTGTTAACAACTCTGTGCACTTCGTCGTAATGGGGATTCATTTCGTTTCGTACTCGTTCGAGCCAAGCAGCTAACTTCGGTCGTCCATCTCGAGGTTCGTAACCAGCCATTCCTGAAATATCAGATGATTTTATATAACGCGATTATCATTGTGCATAAAAAAATATATTAGGTCGTAGGTGATGATTTCTCGTGGAATCAGTGCGTTTCTCTCGATTAAAAATATCTATTTCTTAATATTTTGACCTTGATTTTTTTGTCTATTGTTTTATATATCTGTTTTGTTTATTTATATATTTTATAAAAAGTCTAAACAGCAGTTTGTAAAAGTCAAAGGTTAATGAAATATATCATTGTTTTTATACAATTTTATATATACTTTAATAATCAAAATCTGTTTATTTTTCGAAATAATATTCGCATTATGTTATTTTACCACAGTATAATTTTGGCAGTATACCCTAACTGACTTCAAGAAATAAATTTTCACTTTTGTTACAAACTATATGAACATTTTCCGATCAAAAATGTTCAATAAATGATAATTTTTGACGTTTACTTATGCGAATTTTAACGATGAGGTTTGTCGTTACCTCACAGAATACTATTTATCAGTGTACTTGAGGTGCAGCGAGGATGATGGCCATCAAAATGTGCTCAAACAACATTTAAAAATGACCATTTTTAATCGGATTTTTTTCATGTTTTGTGGATTACTGAAAAATTCCTCATGAAAATTATTTCATCTCTAGAAATGTGTTTTTTCTAAAATAAATTATTTGTCTTATGTCAAAATATAATACTTGGAATAAAATTCATAAATGATATTAAAAATCATTTTTATTTTTTCCGTTTAAACTTCATTTATTAAGTAAGATTTATGAAATATGAAGCGTGGCCGGATACTTTTGTGATCAACTGTAGTATAATATACAACACTGTATATTGAAATAAATAATCATGATTCATTTCATTCGTTATTGATGCTTTTTAATGTATGGGAGACTGGGGGTAAGTGGACCGGTTTTTTTTTAAATCAGTTTTTCATTAACAAAATAAAGGTGTTTCTCAGAATAAACTATGCTGTTACAGAGACCAAACCCTTAACTACAAAAATGTGTAGACAGTTAATACTTATTTTGTATTTTTCTCCTTATTTAAGAAAAAGTGAAGACATGCAAAACTTGACATGTCCAAATTTCCGGGGCTCAGTGAACCCCTATATTAAAAATTGGTTAAAAATAAAATGTTTTTATCATGAAAAACGTTTAATACATTTTATTTAACCTTTTTTCCATAATGTACATGTAGTATATGAAACTTTTTTTCTAAATTGAGGCATGAAAATGGTACTTGGAATCGGATAACTGAAACTACTGTTTTGTTTTTGGTCCTCCTCGCTTCTTGTAAGCCACTGCTGATGTGGGTTTCGAAACTACTTTCGTAGAAGCCATTTTTTTCGTTTGTTTAGCCTTCTCCTGATCCGCTACCAGTTTCTTCATAACAGGTGGGTCCGTGAGAACGGCGCTTGTTCGCCGCTTACATCCTTTCCGAGTCTGCTTTCTCGAACCGGCCTTTGGGTACCC
This sequence comes from Acanthacorydalis orientalis, assembly GCA_034766995.1. Classification (NCBI taxonomy): domain Eukaryota; kingdom Metazoa; phylum Arthropoda; class Insecta; order Megaloptera; family Corydalidae; genus Acanthacorydalis; species Acanthacorydalis orientalis. The sequence continues at coordinate 56,279,223 of CM068313.1, forward strand.
TCGAATACTTTCGAACATCGATTTAAAATCCGTTGGTTTTTCGAAAGAACGACGAGGCGTTCCAATAGTCGCGGGAACAGACTCGGCGATTTCGGGCTTAGCTGCGACGGACTCGTTGACAACGAAGTCAGCGGGATCAGTTCTGGCTGTGTCGAATTCGGTGGTGTCAAGCAGGGCTACAATAATCTCCGCACCCTGTAAATCGAACTCCGTTACGACCACATCATTTAAGCCGCTGGATCCGCTTATTTGAACGACCTCGTTTGCATCACTGGATCTAGCTCGACGAGCCACGACTCTACTTGGTGTATGCAGCGTTGTGACCTCTGTTTCGTCCATATTCCATATACAGTGAACCAGAAAATGATACTTGTCCTGTACTTTTTTCAACAGCCAAAGAATCGGTTAACATTTGTCCTGTTGAAGCTCGTGGTATATGGAGACTAGTCTTCCGTATGGAGACTATTGTATTCCTCTTGGCAAATGCTGTTAACCAATCTTCGCCGGCCATGCGTGCTACTTTTCAAGATTAGAACGTATCAAATTCAATTTCGTAGCATATTCAAACGCTGAAGTTCACGTCTATTTCGAGAAGAGGCCGAAGTACATAACGTTGCAGTGCTCCAAATACTCCATTTATAAAAAAAATAAGTTAAAAAAACAGCAAAATTAATAGCATGTTCACTTAACCCTGGTCGCATTAGGTTCACTTAGCCTCGCATGCATATTTCAACTTTAATTATAAAAAAATATATTAACATTCTAAATATAACAAAAAAATGCAACGGTAATGTGTTCAGAAGGCTAAAATGTCATAATCACATTCAAAATTTTTAATCATTTGCAATAAACAGTTCTAAATGATTAAAAACTTCCACGAGAACAAAAATTCATTTCTGCACTGCTGAAACAGTCAAAGTTTAATAAAACCGGAACTGAGTACACCGAACTCAACTAAACTCCGTTGGCCACGTGAGGACATTAATAGTAACCCACAGCACTAAAGGCGAGTTTATACAACGTTTTTACCTGCATCCAAAATCAAAGGTTCACTTAGCCCCGGTCTCCCGGACTTATGTTTTTAAACGAATTTTTAAGATATATGCAATCTATTTATAAATATAATCAAGATTCAATTATTTTAAGACTTTCAAGAAAAGAAACTAAGACAGCAATTTAATAAATATAAGTATTAATAACAATTTTGAAGCTTCTTTACTGAATATAAAAACATACGTAACAAATTAAAAAGTGTTTATTGCTAATACGATGAATGTTGCATTAATATACAGTGGTCAGCAAAAGTATCCAAAACAGTTGGAAATTTTAAACAAAATGCTAATTTTCACTTTAAATTAAAAGCGTTGTTTTAAAATGTTCACTATTTTGCTTTACTTAAACCTATTATGTTTCACTTATAATTACAAATTTAATTTTCATCACTACATTTTTCCATGAAACTAAAAAATATACAACGCAATAGTATTCAAACAATTGTTAAATAACCATCAAAATGTAATTTTTAAATTAATATTTTGTAGGGGTTCCATTAGCATTAATTACAGCTAGAAGTCGTTTTTAGTCGGCATATATTTAGCTAAATTTTGTGTTTTTCACACGTTATTTCGCTCCATTCTTCCAAAAGTATCTTTTTAGCTGTTCTTTATTGGAAATGTTATGTTTTCTCATGTACTCTTCCATAAGGACCCTAAGATTGAGGATATGCAATACATGTGGGTAATTTAAAATGATCCACGGATGCATATTGTAAGCGGTGTGATTCGGATCGTTATCTTGTTGGAAATAAAAACTCCGATCTATTCTTATATTAATTGCACTTTCTTTCAAATTATTTTCTAATATGTTTAAATACATCATTGAGTCTATTAACCCATCAATTATTATTAAGTTGATTTAATTTAAAATTAAAATTAGCATTTTGTTTAAAATTGCCAACTGTTTTGAATACTTTTACTGGCCACTATAATTACAAAATAAACTTACTGATTCAATAAATTTATCGAGTATGTATATATTATTTGTTTTGTAATACATAAGTATTCAAATAAATGTATGTATATATATATATATATATATATATATATATATATATATACAATTTCAGTAGTTATTAGATTGATTAAAAACATATTTCTGTAATTTTTGAAAGAATTGGTTACAATTTATCTACACTTTGAAGACATAGTTACGATTTTATTTATACAGTAATTTATTATCTTGTGTATTGTATACACAAGTGTGGTAATCATATTAGTCAAATAATCTATTGCAACTATATAGGATTGTAATTCAAACAGTTGAAAGAAGAGGCAGTAGAATTGTAGATGATAATTTGTTATCTGCACTCAAATTATGTATATAAAGGGTCACAGAGTCCATAAAAAATTAAATAATATTACATACGTGCTAGTTGCATGTTCAATAAATGTGTAATAATGTATAAAAATAAATGAATTCCATGTCTGTAAAAAACAATAGTAAAGTTCAATTACTGTTTTCTTTATCATTCGATTTACAAACATGCGGATTTAATGTTTCCATTTATCATAAACATGGATATAATATATATATATATATATATATATATATATATATATATATATATATATATATATATATATATATATATATATATATATATATATACACAGATAGTTTAATTTTAAAAATTCATTTGTAAATAGAAAATTATTTGCAAATTGTTATTCTTATAGATTTTTTTGAATGTAAACAAGTGCAACAAAAATGATAATTCGCAATGTAATCAGTCTTTTAAATTTATTGATGTGTTTAAGAGTTTGGTTGTTTTACATCAAGCACAAGAAACATAACTTCAAATCCAGGTACACAACAACAAAACAAATTATTAAACAATTAATTTATTTTAGTTTTACGAGTAAATCTCTTAAAAAGTAAAATTTGTACACCTAATGAACAAATTTCTAAAACGTTATATTTTTATTTTCGCAAAGTTATAAGTTATAACTAGAAAACTAACAAGAATATGAAGCTGTTACATTTAGAATTAAACTCGAAGTAGATAATTTATCTTCAAATATCACAAGCGATTTGTTAAAATCATGGTATTTTATATTGGTCGTCTATTGTATATTACTCAGTTCTCTTTTAGAAAAAAAAAACTGTATTTTGTAATCTAGTAAATATAAAAGCAGTTAATACATAAATTTTCAATTCCACACATCCGCAATACATAAAACATCTTTTCGGTTAGTATTTAAATATAAATAAGAATAATTTCAACAGAAAAGAGTGACAACACAATTCTCCTGCTCAAGCGTTTATTTTTTTATAAGTGTTATGAAATATTTTTACATCTTGATTCGATAATTGCTGAATATCAGAATTTAAATGAATAATTATGAAAAAATGATCAAAACTAACTGAAATACTGACAAATAGAATCACACTTACTTGGTTGTTCTACTTCGCAAGCCCCTAACAGATCAGCCACTGTTATCTTATCACCAACTAAGTAGTCATTATCTCGAAGCCACAATTCTTCAATGTTATCCAAACACTCTGACATGCGATTTTCAAATTGTTCAACCCTTTCAGAATTAGCAGGTTTACCCGTTATTATAGGTTGCAGCCACTAAAATAAATACATATTTATTACGCATATGGTATGATATATATATATATATATATATATATATATATATATATATATATATATATATACACATATGTATTTTATATAAAATAATTTTTTAATCGAAATAAAATACATTTATTTCTTTGTACTTTAGTTTAAATATAAATTAGCTTTATTCATTCGGTATTACAAAAACTATGAAATAAACCACGGACAGGCAAACTGCGGCTTGCAAGCCGCATGCGGATCCCAAGACAATATTGGGTTTCATTGCCATTTTTCCTAAACTTTTATATTAATAATCTATAATAGTATGGTATGTACGAATATTATCACTATCCGCTCGGATAGTCAGGCAGCACTGAGAGCACTTGTTTCCCGTCATCACTTCAAGGTTGGTTTTGGAATATGCAAGATAGCTCTCGGCAGACTGGCTTTCCAGAACAAGGTTCACCTTCTGTGGGTACTGGGTCATACGGGCATACGGGGGAACGAAATAGCGGACAGACTGGTCTCATTAGGAGCCAGGTCCGCAGTGGAGGGGTTAGATCCCTTCGTAGGGCTAGCGAGATGCTGGGCCAAGGGCGCCATTCGGGAGTGAGTCGAGTCAGAACACTCAGAATCCTTCTCCCAGCTCCTGGTGAGAATTGTCACAGGACACGGGAGACTAGGCTATCACGAACATATACAAGGCCGAATGACGGACGGGAAGTGTAGATGGTGTGGGGGGTTAACGAGACCCCCATTCACCTCCTTGCGGAATGTCCGGCATGGGCCAATTTAAGGCGACGATGGTTTGGGGAGTTTTTCGTCACCGCGGCCGAACTAGTGTCTATAAACTCGGGCAGGCTGATAAGCTTCTGGAAGGAAGCGAAACTTTCCGAGCAGTTTTGATCAAGCCCAGGGAAGGCATAATGGACCTCGAGTCTAAGTGCCGGGAGGCAAGATAGCTTCCTCCCCCCTCAAACATAATAAATCAATCATTCAATGTACGAATATTGGAAGATTTTATATATAAACGGGTAATTCACATTATTTTTTCAAACATCCACATGCATTTTGTCCAAACTGCTGTTTAAGGCGGCTCTACTGTTATGGACATTAACAAATTTATGAAACTAAACAGTTTTGTTAATTATGACTCGCTGAATGCTTTAAAATCTAATTCGGGACGGGCTGCCGTATAAATTTTTGAGAAAAGTACCTTTAAAAATACAACGTTTAATATGGTCTCGGTAACTTTTAACTGAAAAAATAAAAACTTAGTCATAGTTTTCAACGAGTAGAGATTAAACATATTCTACTTTGTTGAGTAGGACTACTATATAGTTGTATTTTTTATTATTTATATTAGTTTGGTAGATTGCGGTTTTCTATATGAATTTAAAGGCCATAAACCGCAATTATTTTTCTACCAATCTAATAAATACAATTTGAAAATAATATTTTCAGTGGCTCTTGAACATTCAAAAATGTAAGAAAAGTATTATTATCGAAGAAGCTGCTCACGTCTGAAATAAACAGTTCTTAAGATCATAATTATATATCACAGCCAAAATGATGCGCTTGCAAAAACCAAAAGAACAAACATACCGTATTAATCCGAATATAAGACGACTCTAATTATAAAACGAGTCCTAGTTTCTTCCAAATAAATCAATAAAAAAGCCTTATTTCAATTACAAATATAAGACGGCACGCAGTTTTTCCTGAAGGAAACGATAAAAAAAATGTTAATTTAAGTTTTAATAGAAAGTACTATTTACAAAAATTATACAAATGCATACTTAAAACGCTTATAGTGGCATACCAGCCTGAATTATTGAAGGTCCGAATATAAGACGACCTTAGTTTTTTAATGAAAATCTGTAGAAAAAAATCGCCTTATATTCGGGCTAATACGGTATATACATGTATAAAATAAGCATATTCATAAAGAAAACTTAAGTTGTAATATTTAGTGGGGGTGTCTCTTGATTTTATTATTAAATGGAGTCTACCTGGTACAGATCCTACCAATTTGCATGTGTATTCTGGAATCTGATTTACTTATTAAAAAATACTGACGACTTATTAGTATCCGTAATATTATTTTTAAGCCTATTTTTTTCAAATTTACATTTTAAAACATGCAGAGTTCTAAAGAATGAACTAATAAGTATACGTTGGCACACATTCTACAAAAAGGAAAATCACCATTCTTATTATCTGAAATTATTAATTAATTATTATTATCTGAAATTATTTTCTTATTATTATCTGAATATATTTTCTAATCCACCATTTTTCATGATGTAAAATTATGATGTTTTGTATTGTTTTATCTCATAATTTTTATTGCATCGTATGAATAAATTTAGTTAATGCATTACAATAAACTATAATTTAATAGGTAATAAATGTATTTTATTTCCATGAGATATTTATTATACATATAATATGTATGAAAGGAATTGTTTTTCGAGCGACTGCATTATTTTCACTGTATTTATATATATATATATATATATATATATATATATATATGTGTGTGTGTGTGTATATATATATATATATATATATTTATTGATAACCTTTTGTACTCTAAATGACATGAACAACTCCTAAATAATATTTTGCTTTTACTTAACCTTCTAGCCAGAAAAAAGTATGGAAACTGGTATATATTGAGTATTAGCACGTTTATTACGTCTATTCAATTATCCCACACTTCCTTAAAATAAAATAATATTGTATACAGACATGAAAACAATTTTGAATTTAGATTAACAACAACAAAGCAAAGAAGAAAATTCTTATAAAAGAGCAAATTTGCCTGATATATACTTAAAATTATCTCATTAATTTTTGTATGTAAGTCTGTCAAGAATCAAAATCCATATGAAGATTTGATCCCTATACCTGTGAGCTCTTTATATCCCGTCTCGCTATAAGTGAGTTTGACTGCATGTATGAGGCACTCATTATCAAACTAAAATTTGTTAATACTCTTTCATAATTACAGACTAATCATTTTAAGATATAAGTAGTTAGATGTATTCTAACACAAAAAAAATAATATAAAATAAATTCATTATTATTTAATAATTCGTGATTTTTAAAATTGTTAAAGATGAATACACATTACTCATTTAAAAGACATTCTTGTCTATGAAAAATAAGTGTGAACTTTAATAGAGAACTCTATTTAATTAATTTATATTTTATTATCTTGCTGTCTGATAAGACGATGTGTTAATTTCCGAGAGATAATGACCTTTTCGATTCAGTCTCATCTTTGTTTGATAACACATTCTCATTATAATGAATTCTTGTAGGGCTTCGAATGCTTTCTAAAGTGTGTTCTGGATTCATTACAATTTTTCATCAAACTGACATATCAACTGAAGTAACTAATTTCATTTTATATTAAACTGTTACTGATTTTACAATTCGTAGCTATTCAAACGCAGAAATAGATTATGATATTTGATTTCAGCATTTTGATTTTTGAACTATAAAATAAAATGTCTACATTTTTAAATTGTTTTTTTTTTTTATAAAAAACATTAATTTCCTTTAAATGTTTTTAGAATAATCGATGAGTATGACACGAATCAATTATTATTATGGTGAATATATAATAGAATTTTGGTCTGTTATTGGAATAATTAAAGTTCATAAATTTAAATTTTTTACTACTACTTGTATTATTCTAAAAATACAATGAGTAATTTTTATATTAAGTGGTGTTCCCGGTCTAGACAGTTCGAAAAAAGATATTTTTAAGAATTTTTTCTAAACAAAAAAATTTATGATGTTTTACTGCATTTTATTGAACATCTATTTGAGATTAAGATATAAATTTAATTTGGATTAAATATGAAATTGCTCGTTTTATTTCTAATTATAATTACCTTTACTTGAAAGTACATCGCACAATGTAATCTCGTATTGTTATGTTGCCATTCCAAATATTCATCAACTCTTGCCTGTTTTTTGCTATCTCTTGGATACCAATGTTCAGGGACAAGTTTTTCACGTACCAAGTATCGCATAATAGCCACACTGTAAATAAAATAATACATTAGTATAAATGAGTAAAAATCAATATTTAGAAAATACTGTTTTTTGTTGTTTTCAACAGCTATTTTTTTTCAATGTGTGTTATATATTTTTATCTGGACTAGTCAGTACATGACATCAATGTGCATATTGTTTTTAAATTAGGTAATTTTATATTTTGATATTTGTGTCAGTGTTGACCTACCTCTGTATCAGAGACGTATTATGTATAGATAGATAGTTTCATTCTAAAAGTTCCGTATAAAATATTAAAAAAATATAAATATTTTCTTCTATTCAGAGTGTGAATACGTAACACAAAGATAGTACGAAATGTAATGTTTACAAATAATTTATGATTTTTATCAGAAGGTTGTTGAACATTTTGATTGATACACATATGATAAATGCATCCGCACATGCATTTATTTTCTATACAATACAGTTACACACTGCTGGAATAATGAAAATCTAACTGCCTTTATCTGTGGCGTAACTACCGCCCGGACTGATAGGGTATGTCTCAGGGGTCACGGTGTCGAGGAGGACCTCGGTAGTAAGTTAATTTTTTAATATACACGTGAAAAAAGCAAGGATAAAGCTGTAATATGAGATATTTTCAACGTGTTTCTATACAAACAATTAAATTAGTTTATAGCAAGTTATTCATACATGAGACTTACAGTGAGTCAAAAAAGTTCTTCTCCACCTTGACTTTTGAACAAAACCTTTAAAAGTTTATTTTTTTGTTATTATTGAAGAAAAACTTTTATATAACATTTTTTCAATATTTGTGAAACGAAATTCCGTGCTTTTCAATTTTTTTTCATGAAAACAGAGAATTCCTTGAATTGAGTAAGTGGTGCAGTACGAAATTTAAGTTAAAAAAGTTTTCGTACACTATAATTTTGTAGTGCATTACACAAGAGCTGTGATTGAACTTTTAAATATTTTTTTTTCTAAATTTGTTATACGAGTATTTTAAATGGTAACATTTGAAAATAATAGTATTTTAATTCAATAAGTTAACTTACGCTCATTAAAATTAAAATATGTCGAAATTCGGAAATTTCAGTAGATACAAAGAAACTTATTCTTCAGATATATTTAAAAAAAATCTTTTGTGATATGCGCAGGTTGTCGAGTAAAGTTTACTAAGATTATTAACTAATCACCAAAGTATATTTCAAAATATAAAACAATAAAATCAGATACAATCTTATTCCTGTGATAACAACGAGAGTGTTTAGTGTCTAAGAGAGAGAAAGAGTATATATGTGTATATATATATATATATATATATATATTAGCATGTGTGAACTGACCGCTTATCTGTGCTGCTATCTACTGCTCTAAATATAAACATACATTCAAAATGTTAAATTGTCTATTTCTCACAAAATCGCTTCGGGAAATCGATTCTATTGTAGAGAGAACACATTCAAGTATACAATCTATTATTAAAAGCTTTGGTACAATTGGCATAGCAAAAACTAAACTACGTTTCGGTCGGCCTAAAAAATTTTCTTCTAAAGAAGAACGAATTGTGGTCAACACATAAAAGCGAGATCTCAAGCCTTCAGCCCCAAAAATGAACCAAGATTTGGAATTAATTAAAAAAATTGGAATATCTTGCACAAAGTTGGTTTTCCTGACCATTCAACAAGGAAAAAAACATTAGTTTCAAAGATAAATAAATTAAAGAGAATTAAGTTTGCTAAAGTGTATAAAAACCAGTCAGAAAAATTTTGGAGAAATATAGTTTTCAATGATGAAAGTAAGTTTAATGTTTTGGTTCGGATGGACAAGTAAAAGTATGGAGAAGAGCAAATACAGAATTTAATAAGGAAATAATATAATATTTAATAACGAAAACATCATAATAATCACAAAACATGGTGGTGGTAGTATAATGATTTAGGAGTATATGAGCCCCGGAAATGTGAGGCGTTGGAAATTTGGTGTTCAATGAACAAACTATGGTTACTTACGCATTTTGCAAGAAAATTTAATTGGTCTAAATGCAAATAAATTTATGTTTCAGCAAGATAATGACATAAACACTGGCTCTTTAAGAGTGAAAGAATGATGTTTTTATAGTCATACACCCCACAGTCGCCCGATTTAAATACCATCGAACTTTTGTGAGATTTACTTAATCGACGCCTACAAAAACATCAAATAAGCTGTAAGGAATCACTGAAAACTGCATTATTGACTGAATGGGAGAAAATAACGAGAAATGCAGAAAAACTGGTTCTTAAAATGAAAAGTCGTTCGGAAGCAGTGGTGAAGTCAGAAGGTTACCCAACAAGATATTGAAAATTAGAAAAGAAAAATATAAATTAGCTTGGTCTTAATGTTCTTCTTTGAACGAAAACTTTTTTAATATAAATTTAAAGAATTTTTTTGTTTTTTATTTTTTTTCGTGTTTTTTGATGTATTTGGATTTAATTTTGTTGAGTATATTCTTTAATATATATATATATATAATTATAAGGCGAAAGTGTTTACAAAACTGCATTCATTTATTTCTATTTTTAAACAAAAATATATAAAAATATCAAGTGTACGAAAACATTTTTGACTCACTTTATATTTATTTAAACTATTAAATCTTGTTATATTTTTGCATTCACATATCAAGCATTTCATTTAATGAATAGTAAATACACAACTATTTCGGATAGGCGGCAAGTGTCAAAGAATAGTCATAGATTATATGATAACGCTTTTTTGTCAGGAGGCCCCAAGCGTTGTAGTTACGTCACTAGCCTTTACATTTGTAAGATGAACATTAAAGATAGTATATATCCTAGATAGACTCGTATATACCCCGTCAAAATTTACGGAAAAATAGAACGAAATGTAAAAAGAAAAAACTGTTTATTGCTTTTTACAACATAATATATTTAAACATAAAAAAATATCTAAGAACGAAACTATATACCATGGCGTTCATCCGTGCTGACAAACATTTCAAGTCGCGATTAATGTGGGTTTTTATATATAACATTTAGTTTACATTAAATATAAACAAAAACGATAAAGCAACATAAATGAATAAGCATTATGAGAACTAAAAATATCTATTTGAAATACTCTTAATTTTTATTTTCATGAAGAAAATACAAATAGTGACAATCTTTATTTTAAAAAATCATATTAATAAAATTAACTTCATGTTTTAAAAATAAGCATGTTAAATAATGAAATCATTGATGATTTCATTTAGAAGTGATATCAACATGTTTATGCTAATTAACAGATCTGTCTGTAATAAAATACAGTATGTTACAGAGGAAATGTTTTGAGAAAGTACTAGATATACCAAATCAGACATACATTATCTGACACCTGTATTTAGTACAATAGTATTATCGATCGATGAAATAGTAAAAAAAAAACTGTGATAAAATATTTAATTCTTTTTATCAATTAATTATTATACTTACGAGGTCAGACAAGTAATGCGGCCGATTTTTTTTTAGTGGCCTGTGGTAACACTGCGAACCTGTAACTCCGCCACCGTAATAGCAGATCCCTACTCTCTCGATTGAGACCTTGACCACCCTCGTACGATTATTTCTTCGCCAGCTGTTTAGTGTTTTGTAACAACGCGCGAGTAGTGCATGTCACGAAAATGGATCGCTCAAGATTGTCTCGAGCAGGTTGAAAGTGATCCTACTCTTCTCGATCGAGTTATTACTGGTGATGAAAGTTGGTTCTTTCAATATGACCCCGAAACTAAACGACAAAGCCAACAGTGGCTGTCCCCTGGAGCACCAAGGCCAAAGAAGGCGAGAATGAGCAAGTCCAAAGTGAAAACCATGTTGATTTGCTTCTTCGACAGCAAAGGGGTGGTTCACAAAGAGTTCGTACCACCTGGACAAACCGTAAATCAAGTATTCTACCGCAATGTGCTCGAAAAATTACGAAAAAGGGTGCTCAGAGTGCGTCCAGAGATCGCGAAGACTTGGGTTCTGCATCACGACAATGCTCCCTGTCACAGTGCGTTCAGTGTCTCTCAGTTTTTGGCGTCTAAAGGCATCGCAACGTTACCACAACCGCCCTATTCACCGGACATGTCACCCTGCGACTTTTTCCTATTCCCCCATATGAAAAAATTCGTCAAAGGTCGACATTTTGACTCCGTTGAAGATATCCAAGAATCTGTGACGAGGGTACTCGGAGAGGTCCCACAAGAAGTGTTCCAGAATTGTTACGAAAACTGGAAAACTCGCTGGAATAAGTGTATAGATGCGGGAGGGGACTACTTTGAAGGGGATCGCAGCGATGTACCTTAATTTTTGAATATACTCGATTTTTGAATTTTGTCGCATTACTTAATTGTCTGACCTCGTATATGTAATTTTAATTTTTTATAAAAGAATCTATGTAGTTCACTAATAAAAAGAAACTAACAATTAAAATTAAAAACTATTTCAAACAAGCTGGTCAGTCGTATTCGTACATAAAAGTATTTTGCAAGAAAATGAATCAAAAATACTATATCTCTAATTTCGGGTAGCGTAGACTTTGTTTTATTACTTCTCTCAATAAAATTACAATATCTACATAAATTACTCAAAGTATAAATGGGTTCCATTTCAGTTTTTCACATTGAAATTTACAATAGAATAATAAAACCGGGTATCTTATTTGTTAACCATTAATGTTAATGTTTATCATTTTAACCAATCAGAATTAAAATCATTGAGATGCGAGCATTTTAACTTGAACATTTCAGTCGCAAATAGTTTAATTGTAAGCAATTCAGTTGGAACAGCTTTTCCCAAACTTTTCTTACGACGAAACACTTCACACATCTTGAATTTTTAACGGGACACCTCGGTTATTTTGTAAGGCATATATATATATATATATATATATATATATATATATATATATATATATAAAATAAATAAAATAAATGTGTAATTTAGGCGTTAAGAAAAAAACAAACATTCTCAAATGTTAATTATTTAAAACAAAACAGATAAAAATAGTCAACGGTTTTGGTGTTTTTAGTTCTTTTAATTGCAAATTCTTTTGATATCAAGCACAATATTATAAAGTTGAATGGATTCTCCATATCTGGTGTAGCGTCGAGTCTGTTCATGGACTTTTATTGGGTTGTAGCATAATATGCCAATTCAGGCTCGCATAAATATGTCGTTGTAAAAGTAAGTAAAAGAAGAATTGCTATTTTTGACACGCTGGAGTACTCTTTTGTTAAATATGTCCAAAAACAATTTAATGGAAGTTCCTTGTATTTTGATTTTAAACTAGTCACTAATTAGGTCAATAATCACTTGCGCTGAAGCCTGATGGCTGAGCTGTCACTGTAAATGGATTCCGAACTCAGGAATTATCTTCACTGGATTTTCGAAAATGTTGCAAAAGGGTTGATTGTAAGTCATACAAGTGTTCTAAAATTATGTTAAAAAGTTCTTCAGCTAATATAGAATTTATTTCAGTCAAAAATGCATGCAAGGTGGAAAAACAATCAAAATTATTCTGTTAAAATAATTAACTGTAGAAATCCAGAGTTGTAACTTTCTATCAAAATTTTATCTCTTGTAGTAAACATTGTAATATTATTTCCTTGTAATAATAATTTAATTTTATTTCACTTTGTAAAAAATATCTACCAGATACGCCTGTCGCGCCATTTAAAATCATTCCAGGCTCATATTCATTTTGACACTTTTTCACGGAACACTAGTGATTTGCGGGTTTGAGAAATGCTGAGTTGAGAATGCCTTATCAAATAGTCACGGGAAGCATGACTTCACTGGATCATTTATATATATATATGTATATATATATATGTGTATATATATATATATGTGTATATATATATATATGTATGTGTATATATATATATATATATATATATATATATATATGTATGTGTGTATATATATATATATATATGTATAGAGAGAGAGACAGAGCGAGAGAGAGAAATTATTTTCAGATATTTTAATTTCAGAGAATGTCTCTTTCAGACTTTAATATATAAACATTTGTACCATTTGCTAAACCATTATATTAATTGTTGACATATTTAAATGAGTAGAATGTCATGTATGTAAGAATAAATTGAAATAAATGCCAAATGTCAGGAACAATCTTGAAGTTAAATATACCTTATCGTTAAAAAAAAAACAACTGTCATTGAGATTATGATATGCGTCATTTACTGACAACAAATATATTATTGATTCGGGTACTACAAAGTAAAAGTATATTTACTAATTTCGTTTTTTCATACAGGATTATCTTAATATGAAATTATCTATATTATTCTCATTGACAAGAGAATGATAAATCATCTTGTTTAATTATAGAATTTTTAAACGTAAAGTCAACGAATTAAAATCTTAAAAAGAACACTAAGACAAATAGTTAATCTTTTTACGATTATTTTATAAGTAAACACTTATTTTAATCAAACTAATGTACATATATATATATATATATATATATATATATATATATATATATATATATATATATATATATGACCATATTATTAGACGCACCTTATTTTTTTATAATCGAGATTAGGAAGTCCACAAAAAACTACTAATATAGTTCTTATATGCATAAATGAAAAAAAATATTTAGTTCAGTCAGTGACAAATAATAAACAACACACTGTTAGTAATAAGAGTAATGTTTTTATTTATTTTGGTCATACATATATATATATATATATATATATATATATATATATATATATATATATATATATATATATATATATATATATATATATATCAACGGCCTCTGTCAGTCCACTGCTGGAAAAAGCCTGAAAAATACATTAAAAAGAATATTTTCTGATCTCCAGAATTTCAAATCTCGATTCTTATGATCTCTTGCTCATTTGAAATGTTTTGCTTTCATGGCATCTGTTAATTTCGGCTTCAAAACGGATTTGTACGGTTTGAAGGTCACTTCAAAAAATTGGCGCCTTTAACTTGCTCACATACAGATATAGTTGTGATTTCAAGCTTGTATTTAATTTCTTTTGTGGCGAAAATTCGGTTTTCTAGACAAATCTTCTTTAAGCACCGTTCTGACTTTAAATTAAATATCGGTTGTTGGCCACACTTTTTCTTCCTTTGAAAGGTTAATTCCTGACCTAAATCCATTTTTTTTTCGATTCGTCTCACAGACAATTCAGCTACGTTCACTTTTCGAGTAATCTCCCGATTTGCATAAGTTTTCATGCCAATTAACGCTTTTACTTATGCCATTTTTGGTGCTGTCAAATCACTCGTTTTACTCCTGATTTTTATAAATAATATTAATATTTTTTTACTAGAAAGAACTATTAGTAGACAAGAAATATATAACTTAAACTATCCAAGTCCGAGTAAACATAAAAAAAATGTCAATAACAAACAAAACACGTCTGCGCTTGATGTTTGTTAAAAAACGCAACTGATGTATGTTCAACGTCTCCGTGACAGACATGTGAAGTAACACGTTATAAAAAAGAACGCTTTAATTTCTTAGAATAATTCCCTTATATAATTTTACTAATTTAAGCTACGCTATACGCGTTGTATTGAAAAGCTGATCCTAGAGTCAGTAACCTGTACGAAAACCTAGGTGCGTCTAATAATTTTGCCATGAACTATATGTATGTATATATATATATATATAAATGTGTGTGTGTGTATCACAATAAGTAGTAGTAGCAATTATCCACCTTGGTTAAATATAATGAGGTAAACAACATTTTCCAGATGTATTAAAAAGTATAAAACTGCTGAACTGAAATTAAAGACGTGTTTATTTTTTTTGTCTTTTTTTACTACATTTCAAAAATTGAAATTATCAATAAATATTTTATGCACGTTTTAAACGATCTTGTATTCATAAAATCTCCATGAGAGAAAAATAAATAAAATGCAATATTTTCTGAAATAAAATATAGACTGAATTAAAAATCTATGTCCTCAATAAATAAATACATTATAAACTCAATATATGTCATTGGAAATCATATACGAACTTGTTTCCTACAAATTATGTATATTATTTACTCTATGTTTTAAGGTCATTTTTTTTCTTTGTGAGACGAGACGACCGGTTTCATGCAACCGACTATATTTAGGTGAATTTATTTAGACTCCTACTCACTGTTTGTTTTTGTAATAAGTATTTATTTATATACATATATATATATATATATATATACATATATATATACATATATATATACATATATATATACATATATATATATATACATATATATATATATATATATATATATATATATATATATATATATATATATATATTTCTCTTTTATTTTTTATAACTTTAAGTCATATATGTTCATTTTTACTGAATATAAATTCATTAATTTCAATCATCGATTTATAAGTCAATAAAAATATAAAGTGGTTACTAGTCAAAAAAAATACTGCTGTATTTCTACAAGAATAATCTTAAGAGTAGTAAAGCCAACATATTAATATTTTCTTTTAGAAACACACCGTGTTCTTTTGAAATAAATGCAAAAGATTATAAGGTTTCTCAATGACAAAGAATAAAAAATGCAAAAAACTCATACCCCTAAAATAACTCACTGAAATACGTATGGTTCGTTGTCTTATATCACTGTTGCTGTCATAACAAGAGGGCAATTTTGAAATTTCGCGACCTGATAATGAAATATTTCATTTATCTTCTCGGAATTACTTTTATTTTTAAATATAATCTCTGAAGTTTAACATATTTTATCCAGTATTGATCCAGTGTCTTTATCTCATTCTAGAACTCCAATTCCGCAAGGTTTTATTAGAAGTTTTAAAATATAGAAGGTACTTCCTCGTTATCGTTTTATCCTTTGAAAGATAGTTATAGTTAGATAACTAGATAACTCAACAATATCTCCTTATCACCCCAGAAAGAGGACACCATAGTCTTTTTCCTGCAGATTTAGACTTTACCTTTTTCATGGCGGTAATCACGATGTTTCTATTTTTTCACTGCTATTTTGTTTATGGTGTGTAGTGAAGATACAAGTTTTGTCAATGGTTATAAATCAACAAATAAAATTAGCCGTGTCTTCCATAAAAATAAAAAACACCCTTGAGAAATTTGTATTTAATTGCATTTTTGGTAAATTGTTACCAAACCCGGTATCTATCTTGCATTTTCATACAATTCCTCGGTTAGGATATGAAGTAACTTTCCATATCAGATGCATATACAGCTTTAACAATTCCTGACACCTCTAATCAGTGATCCACAAGAACAGTATCGTGCTTTTTATTGATAATTTCTGGTGTCGTTGCATTTTTTGGACATGTATTGGGTTGGTCCAAAAGTTCGTAGCGTTTTTCAGGCGAAATTCAAAGGCAGTGTTTACTTATTTGTACATATATTTATTCTAATACATATATACCAAGTTGATCCACCATATTTCGCCATCTTTCACACAGTTTCATAATTCCGTCCTCCCAGAACTTGGCATCTGTCTGGACGACGAATTGATCCAGATAGTTTCTGAAGGATTCCATGGAAGCGAAGTTTTTTCCATTAAGGAAATTCTGTAGAGATTGGACCAAATGGTATTCTGAAGATGCAAGATCAGGTGAATATGGCGGGCAAGGTAGGACGTTTCAGCCAAACTGCACCAATTTCTGCCGAGAAAACGATACCCTTCCGATCGGCTAATTCTAGACCCTTTTGGTTGGTTGACGCCTTTTATTGGTTCAACTGAGTACAATACTTCTCCGAATTTATCGTCTGATTATTTGGGAGAAGCTCGTAATATACAACACCCTTCCAATCCCACCAAATACACAACATTACCTTTTTCGGATGAAGACCCGCTTTTGGTGTGGTTAACGGAGGACTCATTTCGTTTTCTCGAAGAACTTTTTCGATCCACATAATTGTAGACGATCCATTTTTCACTGCCTGTGATTAATCGTTTCAAAAGCGTGACTTCATCCGAAAAAGAGAAATTAGCGTCCACTCAACCATTAAAATACGTGAAGCTATTGATGAATCAATTAAATTAGATTTTCAAGAAGACCATGTGTATGGGCGTGGTTCGACTACTCCCAAAAGAAGTGTCCGATTAAATGGAAAGCTTCATGTGATGCTGACAGGCAAGATCAAAGATTGTAAAGTCTGCTCTGACAGAATAAAAAAGGCAAGAGGCACCGGAAAGCACATTTTTGTGACACTTGTCCCGAGAAATCTGGAATGCACCTCGGTGAGTGCTTTGTAAAATATCACACCAAAGAAAATAATAAAGCTTGAGGTATAAATATTATATTTCTAAAATATAAAAATGTATGAAAAGTTCAAATAAAAAACGTACCTCCAATTTGAATATATAAGATTTTATTTTATTTTTTCTTTAAAAATATTTCCGAGTTGCTGATTCCTCATACGAAAAAAGCTTGGAGTGGAAAGCGTTAAATGAGTGAATGCATATACTTATTTGCGGTATAAATAAAACATTTGTTTATTTCTTGATAAAATTACAAGAGATAAAAAGTGAATATTTTACAATAATCTTCACTGTAAAAGACAATAGATTACTTGTACAGAAATATACTTATAAAAAAATTCATGTCAATGTAAAAAGGTACAAAACGCATGTAAAGTAAGCCGAGCGTGCAAGAGAAATCTAACTGACACGCAATGAAATAATTATTATACGATTTGATAGCTACTGAATGGCATACCTGTAATTTAATTGCAGAAACAAATAGATACGTATGTCATAATATGTGTATGGGTTATAGAACTGTTACACATAAGGTGAACAAATAATGATGATAATAATAAACAAGGTCTAAAAACAATAAACTAAAATAACTTTAGGGATTAAAATAGAGAGTTCAAAAACATTTTTACTTATATATATAAAACAAAGCCTTAACATTTTTTTATTAAAACGTATAAAAAACTATTAAGTAAATTATTTCAATTTCAATGCACTTTTTTGATCTTATAAGATTAGATTTCTACGAATGTTTCTTGAGAAGTCGCCGTCCATATTTTAAAAAACGAAGCATCAGATAAGCATTTTAAAGACAACCTATTTGAAATTAGTTGTTAGGTACACATATACATATGTATGTATGTTTATATATATATATATATGAGATCCAAAAGTTCGCGAAAAAAGGGCAAAAGAAAGTCTGATTGTGGTGATTTTTTTATTTCTCAATATAGTTCCCTTAATACTAATATATTTTTACAACGCTCAATGAGCTTTTCAAGACCTTAAAAAAAATATTATCTTGGTTTGAAAAATGCTGTGAATAATTCTTAAAAAATGCTGTGAAATACTTCACTTCTTCATCATCTTGAAATTTTTTACTCTTCAAGTCTCTCTTTAGATTTGGGAATAAAAAGTAGTCATTTTGAGGTCAGATCTGAACTATATGGTGGATGGATGAGTTCTTGGAAGCCACATTCAGTCACAGCAGCCATCGTAATCTGACTTCGGTGTAACGGAGTATTGTCTTGCAAAAGAAGAACACCTTTTGACCATTGTCCATGTCTCTTTTCTTTAATTGCTTCTCAAAGTCGACGGATACTCGACGCGTAACTCTCTCCGATTATGCTGATATCCTTTTCTTTGTATTCAATTAAGAGAATGCCTTCTGCATCCCAAAACACAGTCGCTATGATTTTTCCCGCCGATTGCGACACCTTAAACCCCTTCTTGGGTGGGGATGCTCCTTTTTTCAGTTACTGCATAGACTTTTATTTGCTCTCAGGTTGATAGTGATGGACCCAAGTCTCGTCTCCGGTAACAATTCTGTTCAAAATCTCACGAAAATCATCGCCATTTTGCTCCAAAAACTCAAGCACTGAATTAATTTGTACAGCTTATATATATATATATATATATATATACATATACATACATGTATATATATATATATACACATATACATACATGTATATATGTATATGTATACATGGAGACATAAATATATATATATATATATATATACAAACATATATACATATAATTGTCATTGTCAAGATCATTTATAAATAGATTATATGTTAAATCTCTGAAGGAAAACGACCTATAAGATTTTTTTATTTCTAAATTAATAAATTATGTAAATTACCTTGTAAATTTGTACCGTATTCAATGCTTCAACTGAGAACTTGTCTTTTAATTCGAAAATGTGTTCTTCGTTATATTCAATCCATTGATTTTATACAATGTTGCACGGATGTTACATCGTAAAAAGTACTTATTTAATATTATTTTATTTGTGTTAACTGTTAAACGATTAAAATACTTAGTTGTAAATCGAGTGAAGAGTCTTTGCAAAAGTGTGTCTACAATGTATTTGATTAAAAAAGGAAAAACCAAATAGATAATCAGCTATCAGATCTACCAAAAATGCTAAATCAGTAAGTTAATTGTTATCTTGATGTTTCTGTTGGATCCATTAAGGACTTGATTTGATTTCTTAAATCATAAAATCATTTGAGCATTTTACGTCGACTCAACCATCTTACTTCAAAAAAGTAAACAATGTATCCATAGTTGGAGCAAGTACATACACAAACATACAATAGTAAAATGGTGCCATTACACCCTCGGGTCGTATCAACAGGCGATGAGGGTCGCGGGTTCGACACGCATAATTTATAGTAATCCCTCGATATACGTTGTCGCGATTTGCGTCAGAGAAAAATTTGAGGCTGTGACCCGATTTACGTCATTTTTCACTCGATTTATGTTCTTAAAATTAATTATATTCCTGGATTCATAGAATTTAAAATGACAAGTGTACGTATACTGCTTAAAGATTATTTCTCGTGTCTCATTCTAAGCTTGTTTTCGTTTAAAAAACTTTAATTCAGGTATCAGTAATCAGGCTAAGTGAATAAATAAATTATTTAACCCTCATATGATCCTCGGATGAAATTTCACCCAATTTCATTTTTAACATACTGTAACTAGCTAAAAGTGCAAGTTACAACTTTGTGCTCTTTGTTATTTATTTAAAAATACAATCGCAACTAATAAGGGCCAATGTTAAGTATATAAAATTATTTATATTTCAATACACGGAAAAATTATGCTAGCAGTCCTCGGGTGAAATTTCACCCGTCATATAATAATGAATGTTTAAATATAAATAGTGTTTATAAAACGCACGTACATTGATAGGTCATGGACCATACACACAGAAGAAGATAATGAAGAATTGTTTGCAGAGAGTAGTGATACCTCCAAGAATGAAGAAAATATCGTGCCCATTCCAGAAGTACTCTTAGAGAGTACTTATAGATCAAAAGATAAAAAAGTTGCATATACAAATGTATCGAGTAATCAACAAGGAAAGACACGAGCTGAAAATATAATAAAGGATAAAGATGGAACCACACATTACGCTACCTCTCGAATCGGAAGTATCAAAGATGCTTTTGAATTATACTTTACCCAATCTATACAAAAGATTGTTGTTGATAAGACAAATATAGTGGATCAGAGAATATTTGGTGAAAATTGGAAAGTCGTGGATCAGAGAATATTTGGTGAAAATTGGAAAGTCGTGGATCATATTATAATTCAAGCTTATATTGGAATACTCATTTTAACCGGTGTTTGAAGTCTCATGGATAATCTACTGATAACTTATGGGACGACAGTAAGGTTGACCAATATTTCGAACCACTGTGTCCAAGAAGTATTTTGAGAAACTCACTAGAGTTATTCGTTTTGATGATAAAAGAGATCGACAGGAATACCGAGCTTATAACAAACTGACGACTATCTATGATTTATGGAATCAGTGGGTAAATAACCTTCCTCACTTGTATACCCCATATGAAAATATCACTGTAGATGAGCAGCTGGTCGCTTTTCGAGGTCGATGTCCATTTAGGCAGCATATGCATGCGTAGTCTACAAAGTATAGAATAAAAATTTGAGATTTATGTGATAGCAGAACAAATTTTGCCTGAAACATGCAAGTGTATTTGGGAAAAGACTAAAATAAAATCAAGGACAGAGAGTAGTTCTTGATTTAGTAAAAGACCTGAAGGCCGAAATATCACATGCGATAATGTTTTTACCAGCTACGATCTTGCTATAGGATTATTGAGGAAGAAAAATATGATCGTTGGTACGGTAAGATCCAACAAAATATTTTTATCAACTTCAAAAAAAGATATTCGCCGGCGACCATTACATTCGAGCAATTTTTATTTTACGGATAAAGTAAATTTGGTGGAATATGTTCCCAAAAAATATAAGATTGTTAGAGTAATGAGTAATCTTTATTAGTACAACTTCTGCCGATGAAAAACAATCTATCAAAAATAATTAATTTTTAAACAAGACAAAAGGAAGTGTTAATACACTGGACCAGCTGGTCGATACTTACATAGTAAAAAGGAAAATCAATCGCTGGACAATATGTTTATTTTTCAATATAATTGACATATCTGGGATCCAACGCTTATGTTCTGTGATTAGAAACAGAACTGAATTGGAATAAAAATAAACAATTTCGAAGACGTTTGTTTCTGGAAGAATTTGGATCTGTTAGTGCATGAAGAAATATTGTAACGACCGAAGAAAACACGCGGTAGTGCATCACTTGACCTTATCAACAACCTTCAGCAAGACGCTAATGAACCTGAAGACTTTTCACAACCATCCACTTCAACAGGGGAAAATCTAGTTTAAAAAAAAAAGAAAAATATCTCGGTGTCAAACATGTGTCGGAAAAGACCGTAAAGTATATTCAGTATGTGAAAAGTGAAATATATATATATATATATATACATATATATATATATATGTGGTGAACATAAAAATGCCGTATATTTTTGCGATAAATGTAAAGAAAGTATAAATTTAATAGTATTAAAGTATTTTAATAATTTACCTTTGAAAAGTCATATGGGTGATATATCACACACGATGACTCCATACATTATTTTTTCTGAGGATCGTATGAGTTAAAATTATTTTCGGTACGTATTGATTTTGGGGAAATGTAATTTAGTGAAAAATGAGTGAAAACAAAAGAATAAAGACATCGGTGGGTCGCGTACAAAAAACAGAGACATAACATATCATTGAAAACGAAAATGGATGTTATTCGACGTTTTGGAAAGGGAGAAAAGACATTTAATATTGCCAGTTTAATGGAACTACCACCAATAGCGGTAAGAACAATTCTAAAAAATTCAGAAAAGATATGTGCGAATGTTGCCGCAAGAACGATAAAATCCGTTGTAATGACAACTAAGTCCAGGTCAATATTTTTAGAGAAAATGGAAAATGCGTTAAAAGTATGAATAAGCGACTTAAACGAAAATAAATGGCTGTAACCGCATTTATTGGCCAGAAGAAAGCGATGAGTTTATTTGACGACCTTAAAGCTGATTAAAACAATAAGAACCTCAGTTTCAGTTCTAGTTTTCAATGGTTAGAAATATTTAAAAGAAGAGTACATCTCCACAATGTGAAAGTACATAAAATAAATATTAAAAATACATAACTGAATATCTAGAGCTTTTTATTAACTACATATTTCGATTTTCTAACTTTTATTTTTGTGCTACTCGACTTGTGTTTTTCCGTTTTCCGTCACCATTTTTTTAAACGCTTGTTGACTTATATCAAGGGATTACTGTATATAACGGTGCCACATTCTTAGAACCCAAGTACAGACTAATATTTTTCTTTACTTCATCGCTCTTTTTTTCGTACTTTACAATTCTAAGGAAGATGACATCATCGTCCAAATGCGCATAAGAAACAATAAAAAATGATCAGTAATGCTATACTGAACATTTTTTGACCACAAAGTTCTTTGCAGTTTGTGAAGTAAATAAGAATTAATTTATGAAAATACAAAAATGTTTTAAAAATTATTTATAAAAGTTCTTTTATAATCTATATCGAAAAGTTTTCATAAATATTTACTTGGTATTTTTTTAACTCTTCCGTTTCGGTGTGGTAAACTCAGTTAACCACATGTTTTTATTTGCAAATATCCTTCTTTCTGCTACTCACATTATACTCATATTGCTTATTACCTTCTATTATTCAGTACTATACTAAAAAGTTTTAAAAAATACAGATATAAACCGCAAATATTGCTTTAATTCTCTCTTTTATTTCAAAATCAACCTCAACCCTGATGGACATGCGTTGTTCAATGAATGTCATTTCAATGATAGTCAAACGTTTGCCATGAAGAAGTAGAATTATATTTTTAATTAAATGAGAATGATTTTAAAAGTTCTCGACCTGCCATATAAGTGATGGCAATATTTTAAATATTTGTGACACACTACAAAGCGATATCTATCTTATACACAACTTCAAAGACTATAATTAATGTGTCTAGCAATTTGTTGCAAACATCAAGTTAAATAAGGCTCTGTTTGTTCCATTGTTGAAATGGATAAAGTTGGACATCGTGCGGTGATAAACTTTTTTGTCAAAAAAGATTTCAATAGAAATCTTTAATAAGATGAAAAATGTAGTGGGTGATGGTGGAACTATATAACCGTAAAGAAGTGGGCAGCTGAATTTAAATCTTAGTGTGTAAGTTTAGAAGATAACCCGCGTAGTGGAGGTCCAAAAACTGCAACGACAGAAGAAATCATCCACAAAGTCCACGATATTGTCTTACTGAATTGGCGATTGAAGGTGTTCGAAATTGCTAAGGTTGTAGGTGTCTCAGATGAATGAGTGCATTATATAATAACTGAAGAGTTAGGTATGAAAAAGTTGTCAATCAGATGGTCGTTTTCTGACAATTGATCATAACCGCATTTGAGTACAAATTTCCCAAGACTGTTTGGATCGATTTTAGAGGGATACGACTGACTTTATCCGGCGTTTTGTGACTACAGATGGGACTTGAATACATCATCATACTCCAAACTCAAAAAATCAAAGCAATGGAAACATGGTGATTCTACGCCATCAAAAAAAGCAAAATTAATTTTTGTCTGCTGGAAAAGTTATAGCTTAAATTTTGTGAGATGCTAAAGGAATTCTGCTAATTAACTCACTTCCAAAGGGTTAAATGATAACAGGATAGTATTATACTAAACTTTTGTATCGACTCGATGAAACAACAAGTGAGAAAAGGCCAGGTTTAACAAAGAAAAAAATAAGTTTCTATTAGAACAATCCACGTTCCCATAGAAATGTTGTATCCATGGAAAATCTCGCAGAATTGAAGTACGACTTGCTGCCCTATCCAGCCCTATTCTCCAGATTTGGCTCCCTTAGATTTCCATCTGTTTCCAAAACTTAAGAAAATCTTTGGTGGTAAGCGACTTTCGTGAGATGAAGAACTAATAGTAACAGTGAATCGTTATTTTGATGATCTCCAAGAAAAGGGACGGTATAAAAGCATTGGAGCATCACTAAAAAAGTGTATTGATGTTCAGACGGACCATATTGAAAAATAAAAGTAATTTAAAGACACAAGTTATATTCTTTCATAGTTAGGCTGTGAACTTTTCAAATTACCTTCGTATTTCTTTATTTTCTTGTTAAACACATGCTCTATTGATACTAATCGCTAGTATAAAAATTGACTTCGATGTTCAACTAATTAAAAATCCTTCTATTCCTTCATAAATAGTAATTTTCATTAAAAATATTAGCGGTAAACTGAGTTTACTGTACCGAATGAAGAGTTTTAAAATGACAGCGGGTTGGAAGAGCTAAAAAAAAATGAAGAAACATATCCATTCAATAATTATATGTAATATTAATTTATGAAATATGCAATTACATATGCAATTTACATGACATGTAATTTTATTGCATATTTCTCGAAAATAATCCGTAAAAAATACGTTTTTATATTCAGTCGCATTTACACCATAAATACGATTTGTGATTATTTGGATAATTGACATAACTTTTTTTCTTAACCTTGAAATTACACATTCAAACTATTTTGAATAGACAATGAAACTGTACACCGTTTTTAATGAAAGTATTTTCGTAACACGTACCTCTCAGTCAATTTAAATCCATTATCATCGATCACCGGAACTTTCTGAAACCTTGATATTTCTTTATATTCTGGTGTAAAATGTTCACCTGAAATTAAATACGCAATTATCAGTATTATGTTTCATTAATTTTTATATAAAAATAATAGATCGTGGTTCAATAAGTGTTTGTATATTTTACTAACAAATAATACTATTATTGATACTAGAATAAAAATTACACTGAAATTGTTTTATGTTTTATTTATTTTACTTTCAAAATTTGCAATCAAATCTCTAACAATATTACAATATTTCAATATATATATATATATATATATATATATATATATATATATATATATATATAATTCCATCGTAAAAATGTCCATAAAACATTTTATTTTATTTTTCATGTACAGCACCTCCTCTTAATGTCGCTCCCCCGCTACATTCTTCAAGTAGCACGTTACCCCTTTCCATACCCGATCATCAACGATTGGTTGACGGATATCGCGTGGTATCTGTTCTGATTGGTTGATATCAGGCACATGTATGTAGCTCTCTCATGGTGAACAATGAAAGAAGTGTACACGATTTCAATGTTAAACTGATAAAAAAATTATTCAAAATATTGTATTCACTGAAGCTTTAGAGTAAACAAATTATTATAGACTTTAACATTGTATTTTGTTGGACGTTTTTATAAACTTTTCCGATAAAAATTTTATGATTTACATTTTACGCAGATTATTTGTGCATATAAAACGTGTTAATTTCTGTTATTTGTTAGAGGAGAGCAAGAGGGCGGTGAAGCCCTCCTCCGTGCATTGGTGAGCATAGCGAGTAGGGGGCAGAGTCCTCTGGTTAGAACTTCATTAACATCTTCTTCGTCAGTGTTAAAATGTTGACAACTAGCAAATAATCTATTTAACATTTCTTTAGCAAATTTGTAAATTTCATTTTGCGAGACTAGTCTAATAAATGTATTTTTTTTACAAGTACGATTTTGTAAAAATTTATAAACAGATGATGTTATTGTTCTTCTTTTACTTATTTTTTCTT
>CM068313.1:56308480-56313480 GCA_034766995.1 Acanthacorydalis orientalis
TAAATTTCTATGATATGGCGCCACCATTCATTTGGTAACGTAACGGCTATCAAGTGTCACTTTTAGAACTAGCATAGGCGAAATTTCAGTCAGAATTGACACGTTTTTCACGTTCTACAGATATTTGAAGTGAACATTCTAGCAGATTCCGTAAAAATGGAAAAACACGAGTAGGTGTTTTTGTGTCGATCTGTCACCGTGGATGAACCAATGATACACTACTACACACCTGAGTTGAAACAGCAGTCAAAGTATTAGACAACGACTGGTGAAAGTGTGCCGAAGAAGGCGAAGACCGTTTTGTCAGTTGGGAAGGTGATGGCCACTGTTTTTTGGGATTACCAAGGAATCATCCTGATCGACTATTTAACGAAGAGTAAAACCGATAACAGGAGTCTATTATACAACGTTATTGGGCCATTTGAAAGATGAACTGAAATAAAAACGGTTGTCGCACAAAAAAGTGCTCTTTCACCAGGACAATGCGCCGTCCCACAAATCGACCATCGCAATGGCAAAATTGCACGAATTAGGCTTCGAATTGATTCCTTATCCACTCTATTCTCCGGATTTGGTCCCGTGCGATTTCTTTCTTTCCCCAAACTTAGAAATTTGGCTCGGTGGGAAGAAATTCTCGTCGAATGAGGATCTCGAAGAATGAGGATGTCATCACCGCGGTCAATGCGTATTTTGTAGACTTTGAGAAAAGCAACTTTTGGATGAAAAAATTGTAAACTCGCTGGACTATGTATGTATAGCCGTGACTGGAGACTGTGCTAAGAAATAAAATCGATTATTTTTCAAAGAACGGTGTCTAACTTTCTTTTTTACCATACTTATCAAACAACCCTCGTGTGTGTGTGTGTGTGTATATATATATATATACACGTAACATCAGCCTCTGCCAATCCACTGCTGGATAAAGGCCTCTTTCATAATTTTCCATTATATATATATATATATATATATATATATATATATATATATATATATATATATATGTATATATATGTTTATATATATATTTGTTAATCCTTTGGTTTTTGCAAGTGCATCACTTTCACTGTGAGATAAAATTATGATTTTAAGAATTGTTTTATCTTATAATGTTTCTTAAATTGAATGAACAAATTTAGTTTGAACATTAAAATAAACTATAACTGAACAGAAAAAAATATTGAATTTTACTCCCATAAGAAACTTATTTTGTATGAAATATCTATGAATGAAAAAAGTTTCTTTCTGAGCGACCGCATCATTGTTAGTGCGAATCATTGTATATTTGCTACAAAACTTAGAAATGTACATTTCATTGATGGTGTTGTAAACCAACGTTTGTATTCAAACTTTTTGCAAGAGAACCTCAAGGACATCGTTAAATATTATGTATTTTAACTGAATTGTCGTAAACTAATATTTCACTCTCTCACAAATCACAAAAAATGATGATTAAAAATGTTCATTCATTGAGTATTGATCATACTTTACTGTTCTTACATGCATTTCAACGATACTACCTTTGTTCCTAAAGTAAAAAGATGTTTTTGTTCTTTCTGAACGAATGCTTTGTAATGATCATATAAAAGAATAATTCTACGAATATAACATTTAATCAGTAATCTATATGTATGGAAATAAACAAATTATGTATGCTTGCTGAGTTTCACTACGAGCTCTGTATGCATATAAAACGTGCATGAAATGTTCCATTCCACACATAATTTCATTAATGTTTGTTCATAATAGAACCTTACCACTTTTTACGATTAAACTGAAATAATCAACAATCTGACGCCGTATCCATATTCCAAACATGTACAATAGTCGATTTACATTTATTTTTAGCACGTATATCTGTTACTGGAGTCGGAAGAAGAAAGAAATAAAATTTCTAGACTGTAAATACACACACACACATGTGGTGTTCATCCGACCGGTTTTTATTTACATACGAATTGTAAACAACGCAGTAGACATGGTTCAAAAGTCTTGTCTCGGCAGTGCAAAGCAAAATCCGTGTTGAATAACATGTACGAACACACACATAAAAATGCAAGTAAAACGGATGCCATTCTTTCATCAATGAAACCTAATTGATTTATCGCTTATATTTATTGTATTTTTTTTCTGCGACATGTCTGTTATGTCTACGCGTTTCTTTCATTTTTTACTTAAGTATTGGCGGTTATCAAAACACATTTGATAAAAAAATATATATAAAAGCGGTTTATCTTATTGCCGGATATTAATGTTGTTTGATAAAATGTTTTGTATGTACAGTGCATTCTGTATTTTTTATTATTCAGTTAAATATTCATTATATTTATTACATTACTAATTTATACACAAAGAACCTTGAGTTTCACAAATCAGACACGAATTGTAATAACTTGATCTGGTATTCATTTTTGGTTCCATATTTGAAATAGTCACTTGAATGAATATAAACTCGATTGAATTTTAAGTTTAATCGGTTTTATTTAGATTTTTTATTCGTTATAATTCTTTAATGGAGATGATAGTAATACGAGGTCAGACAATTAAGTAATGCGACAAAATTCAAAAATCGAGTATATTTAAAAATTAAAGTACATCGCTGCGATCCCCTTCAAAGTAGTCCCCTCCCGCATCTATACACTTATTCCAGCGAGTTTTCCGGTTTTCGTAACAATTCTGGAACACTTCTTGTAGGACCTCTCCGAGTACCCTCGTCACAGATTCTTGGATATCTTCAACGGAGTCAAAATGTCGACCTTTGACGAATTTTTTCATATGGGGGAGTAGGAAAAAGTCGCAGGGTGACATGTCCGGTGAATAGGGCGGTTGTGGTAACGTTGCGATGCCTTTAGACGCCAAAAACTGAGAGACACTGAACGCACTGTGACAGGGAGCATTGTCGTGATGCAGAACCCAAGTCTTCGCGATCTCTGGACGCACTCTGAGCACCTTTTTTCGTAATTTTTCGAGCACATTGCGGTAGAATACTTGATTTACGGTTTGTCCAGGTGGTACGAACTCTTTGTGAACCACCCCTTTGCTGTCGAAGAAGCACATCAACATGGTTTTCACTTTGGAATTCCGCGCCTCGTCTTTGACGCTCTCACGGCCTTTTTTAAAATCGGCATGCCATCGAAGCACCTGACTACGACTCAGGGCATCACTACCATACACTTTAAGCACTTTTTCATAAGTTTCTGTCGCGGTTTCGCCGAGTTTTGCACAAAATTTTATCGCGCACCGTTGCTCTAAATTTCTCTGTTCCATTTTCGTGACATGCACTACTCGCGCGTTGTTACAAAACACTAAACAGCTGGCGAAGAAATGATCGTACGAGGGTGGTCAAGGTCTCAATCGAGAGAGTAGGGATCTGCTATTACGGTGGCGGAGTTACAGGTTCGCAGTGTTACCACAGGCCGAGGAAAAAAATCGGTCGCATTACTTGTCTGACCTCGTATGAATCCAATAGAGCATTTGTGGGACGAAATAGGAAGAAGAATTAGAAAACATACCATTCGAAACAAAGAACAGTTAAAAGTTTCCATATAAGAAAAATGGAATTCCATCGATTCGACTGTAACAAATAAATGTATAAATGGAATGAAAAAACGCATGCTGGAGGTGATAAATGCAAAGGGCGGTTCAATAAGTTACTAATTTTTCAAAAAGACTAATATAATCCATGTATTTTAATAAATGATTATTATTCCTATTAAGTGTATGGAGACTTTTTTGGGTTTCAAATACTGATTTTTGTTATTGTAACTTGTTTATTGGTTTTACTGTTCAATAACATATTTGCTTTGTGTTATTCTCTTTGTACGATTACAAAATATATGTGATCTGCATATTTCCATAATAAATACATTATTATGGTAATTACAAACAAAAAACTGAAATTATCACAAGCGTATGGATACTTTTGATCTAGAGTACGTGGTCCGTGGGACTAACCTCAGTATTTAAATGACTTTTTTTTCGTTCAAACTAAAGAAAAGAAGTCTTACTTTTATACAGGTACTTTGAAAAGAAACGCGTGAAATTCCTCCCCAATTTCTGCCAAATAAAACTCGCTATGTATAACCAATATGTATTTATGGATTCACAAAAGATATGACTACTTTCGTATGTGCCAAAGCAAAACAAAACCGTAGTATCATGACATTTTTTTGACAGTTTTTGTTTTGTAACTAAGATTGTTCGGTTTTCTTCGTTGCCCTCTTGTCGTGCCTTAGGAATTACCCCTTGACCTTGACTCGAATCTTGTTGTGTTTTCTGTCGTTATTTGACGTAGCAGGTCTAGGAACAATTTCAAACAACCTCGACATCTTGATTCGTGATAATTGCAATGAAATGTGCGACTTTATAAAACAACTACGTTCCAATATATCTACGAGAGGAACATACTCACTAACATTCAACAGCGAGAATTATATATATATATATATATATATATATATATATATATATATATATATTATATAATATCAAAATCATCCACAAATTATTTTCGATGAAATCGACTTATTTATTGACGTCGAGTTTCATAGTACCCAAAAATGTTTATCTCGTATATAAAACAGTAACGTTGCAATCTGCCTGAGATAATGATTATATACACATAAATGAGTTTTAAAAAATATGTTTATTGTTTCATTCGGTTACATGTAGAGGTTTATAATTGATAAGTTGACAAGCGCAGCGAGCAGGGGGCGAATCCCCCTAGTGTGTGTGCGTGTATATGTATGTATGTATGTATGTATATATATATAAATATATATATATATATATATATATATATATGTTACAATATTGAACGAATATATGCGATACAAGCGAAGCGGGACGGGGGAGTGAACGAGGGCAGTGTCCAACGGAGGTCGACGAGCGTAGGCGGGTAGGCGGAATAGTCCTGGTTATGAACATAATTGATGGGTTTGAAATTATAAACTTTCTTATAAGTGCAGCAAACTTCCAACCACGTGTTATTTTTCCCTCTTTTA
>CM068313.1:56315980-56395980 GCA_034766995.1 Acanthacorydalis orientalis
AGCCGAAATCACCACTTTTAAAACGTGCGAACTACTTTCGACACGTTTGCTCAGCTAGAGCATGGTCACCATAAACTTCCACTAAAATACGATGACTTTCGGCAGCACTTTTTTTCATGTTAAAGTAAAGAAGTAAAACTCCCCGCAAAAACAATTTATCCGGTACGAAATTCGACATATTCAATAAAGCACAAAGTAAACACATTTATTATTTATTTATTTCTAAGAAAATAATAATAAAACTAAATTCAAAGCCGAAAAACATGACAAAAAAGTCTCAGTACACTTCACTGTAATTTATTAATAGACTACAAGCATTTTTAATATTTCTTAGAACCTCATTTTGCTTCAGTTACAAAGTTCTCAAACGTCTTCCCATCGAATAAACTCGATTTTTAGTAACTTCGGGAGTTATTTTACTCTATTTTCCCCGTAGTCTTGTTTTGAGTTCCGTTTTACTGCTTATAAAATATTTCCTTACTAAATAATCCCATAATTCTCAATTACATTTAAATCCGGTGACCATGGAGTTGTCTCGGCACATTATACAATAACCATTCACTTACATATGCGATTTGTGCTTGAGGTCATTACCTTGCTAGAATATAAAAGACACATCAAACCCCAATTTATTGTCACTTTGTCGCAAATTCTCTTTTAAAATGTTTAAATATATGAAACGATCCACAGCAGTCTCAACAAATTTCAAACTTTCGACTCCAGTTGCCGCCATACACCCCTACCCCATAACAATTCCACCGCCATTCTTCACCGTAGGAGGTAGATCTTTAGCATCCATTTCAGTATTAAGTTTACGCCATATTTTCTGTTCGTACCGAAAACTTCATATTTTTTTTCGTCTATAGAAATTATACGATTCTCCTTGGCAAAGTTTAATCTTTTCAAACGGTGTTGTGCCGATTTTAGGGGTTTCCGCCTAACTATACGTCCATGAAAACCATTTTTCGTTAGTAGATTTTTCATCATTTCATTGCTAATTGTTATTGAAAACTTTTCCGAAATTTCACTGGTTATCCTCGGAGTACTTAATTTCGAACTACTTCGAATTTTATTAAACATTTGACGTTCCATATGTGCGTTGAGACTTTTTGGCCGTCCAGTACGGGGTTTACTTCTTACGGAACCTTGCATTTTGTAATTTTTATGACGTACTGTAGAGAGGAATGAGTTCTATCTATCATTTCCGCAATTTTTCTAAGTGGTTTTCCTTCTTTATGCGATTTAATTATTAAATTTCCGGTCTAATCGGTATTTTCTTTTTAACAGAGCTCATTTTCTCGATTTATTCAAATAATCGCTCTAACTAATGCTCACTCGAAAATTAAAATATTTCAACTGGTACCTAGAGTCCCTCTTTATGACCAAACATACGCGACCTTCACAGAAATTAACATGTCAGGACATGCATAACGTATGATGAACCCGAAAATGTAGACTTTTTATCATATTTTTCGGCAGTGAATTTAGTTTTGTTCATTTAGAAATAAATTTATATAAGCTAATTTTTTTAATAATATACCAGGGCCTCTGCCTCTTACTCACTACACTTGCCGACTCCCGGAGGGCTCTACCCCCACTCGCAGCGCATATATTTGCTCAATATCGTAATATATATATATATATATATAGCTAGATAGATAGATAGATAGATAGATATATCGATAGATATAGATATACAGTAGAACCTCGATTATCCATGATAATGACAGAGGTATCACAGCCGGAAAATCAATATTTATTATTGACAATAAATAATATTTATACAAATAATAATATTTGTGTTGTTTCGTAAATATATTTACATAAATGGAAAAATTATTCGATTTTTTTTATATAAGTCGTGAGTGTATGGAGACTTTTTTGTCTACTGTATATGTTTGTGTATGTGTATGTAATTAAAAGTAATTTTAAAGATTTTAAACGATCGAAAATAATTATTAAAATTCAATTAAGTATTGTGAAAAAAATGTTATTATTATGTGATGTCTCTTGACAGACTCTTCATTTGTGAAATTTAAGTGACAGCTGTTTTTATACAAGTCATTCTTTTTAAGTCTGTTATTTCAGAATAAAGTTTTGATATGACTATTGGTATTACATCAGTAGACAATTATAACGTAATGCATGAAACATTTTATTTATCTTCAAATTATGTCATAAATGCGTACTAGAAAAGTAAATACAATACAAAACATGGTTAATTGTATATATGTATATATATATATATATATATATGAAATATTTAATCTAAACAAACACATAATTGAAATATGGACTTTGAAATTGTCTGCATATTTGCATAGTAATATCATTTATCAGTATTAAAATGTATTTACAAACAGAAAATAAAAAAGCATGTGCATATCTTTACTAGTATTCATCATATTTTATTAGAAAAAATTTAAAGTGTGTACTTAAATCTAGTATTAATTAATTATTCAACTACTGATTTGTATAAATAGTCTGAATATACATAATGGCTCAAAATTTACTCACTCTTAGATTGTTGAATATGAGTACAATAATTAAAATTGTTAGCTGGAAAGAGAATTTAGTCAGTATCGCTAGAGAGAAAGCAAATATGGAATAAAATGAAAAACTATATAATAAAAATGAGATGTTTTGATTTATAGAAAATCTATGAGATGATATTCTGTATATTTTTTGGATTGTAAAACATTACAGAACTAACTGAAAGTCATATTTTTCCTACAGTTTTTTTTCTCTAACTAAACTGTTTTAATTGATTATGTAATTTTCATTATAAACTAAACATTGGTTGTCTGTAATACAGACATATCATTTTACTTCAGAAAAGTAAAATGAGCCTAAACGGATTAAGCGTCTATAAGTATACTTAAAGCCAGTAAGCTCATTCAGGATTTAATATTGGAGGATGGGCTGAGTTGAATAGATATTTTTTTTATTTTGTATTCAATAAACTTCATTAGGTGATTATAAAAATTTTTTTAAAGAATAAAACCTTGAATTACTTCAGACGTGGTTACATAAATCTCTATGTATATATGGGGAATAGTGATAGGGGATTACATTAATCACTCTGTGTATATAGGAGTATTTTCCCGAGATGATTTTGTTTTGTTTTCTAGTGTTTTTTTCATTTTTCCTTCGGTGGGTTCTAAATCCCTTTACCCCCTCCCCCGCGTGCGCCACTCATTAAAGCAATATACTCGTATGTTGAAAATAAGAAAAAGAGGTAAAAGGATAGGATGGATGCAAAATGGAGTTACAGACATAATAAGCAGATGTAAAAGTTTAAATTAAAACTAGAAAGACATATTGATTGTGAATAAAAAAAATTTAAAAAGACCTAGAAAGAAATCAATGAATCGATTGGATAAGGACATAAGAAATATTATTAGAAATTTATGGAAAAAAAGAGGCATTGAATCCTTTGAACTGAAATATTTTCGAAGAGAACTTCATCCAGTAGTAGATCGAAAGATACTGATATATATATATATACATATATATATATATATATATATATATATATATATATATATATATATATATATGTATGCATATATATATATATATGCATATATATATATATATATATATATGTATATATATGTATGTATATATATGTATATATATGTATATATATGTATATATATGTATATATATATATATATATATATATGTATATGTATATATATATATATATATATATATATATATATATATATACGATTTATAATCTCTAGCCACATTAGAATATTAACAAAGAAAAAAACGAAATTAAATCTCCAAACAAAGAAATAAATGTACGAGGAGCAGTTGGAATGTCTTATATAGGAGCTCATATTCTTGAACTGTTTGAGGCATGGAGATATAATACGACGGAGATTTGAGTAGTACCTTGGTTAGTGTACTCGCTGAGAGAGAAGGGACCAGCTGTATATGTTTTCATATAGATCAATCCATTTTAGTAATGCATGTGAAGTTGCAAGTTATTCTTCCATTCATTATTATTCCGCCATTCTTCACAGTTGTTTCAATACAAGAGTTTCGTACGAAAGTGAAAAAGGGATAAAATCAGAATTCTAGGTGTGATTAAGTCATTTTTTGGTAGCGAAAACCGTGAAGGAGATCCACGAGAAGATATTTCTTACATTGGGCGAATCTTGTTCTTTCTACGAAACCGTTCGACTTTGTGTGAATGAATTTTAACGTGGCAAAATGAAGATGCGCCGCACTCAGGAAGCTCGATAATAGCTACTTTCATGCCATAAATCGTCGATTATGTCCACGATATGGATTTCTACGACCGGTAAGTGAAGGTGAGCGAGATAGTAGATGTCAAGAGGATCTCAACGGAGTGAACGTATTTCATTCTGCATAAAGATTTATGTATGAAAAATTTTCCAGTAAGATAGGTGGCACTTTTGTTCGTTGCAGGGCAAAAACGAGTTCGTACACTAACATTAGCCAACATCTTGGAACTTATTCTTTGATGGCGGTATAGCCTAAATCGATCCTTAGCCTCCACAATTTTCTGCCTCCAGACATTCCTCTGCATGGCAGTGCTTCTCCAGTTCCTTACTCCCATCAGTTCCACTGCATCCTTCTCGATATTGTCTATACATCTGTGCTTTGGTTTGCCCAGAAGACTTCTCCCACCTGGTTGTACATCCAAGGCCCTTTTTGACACTCTTGAATCCGGCATCCGTTCAGTGTGACTTTCGCAAGCAGAGTATTTTTATAAAAATCGATAAATTTGGTTCCTTATAGACTTTATATAATTCGAGATTGTAGCGTATTCTCCATATACCTCCATCATTTACTGGGCCAAACATCATTCTCAACATTCTTCTTTCTTCTTGAAACTATTTAAGAAGAATCCAACGGATTTTATACGGCGTTTTGTAACCATGGATGGAACTTGTATTAACATTACATACAAAAATCGAACACTAAATCAAAGCAGAAAAGGGAATAGCTGTATATGTTTTCATAGAGGTCCATCCCTAATAGTTCCACTGAATGCGATAAAACATTTTTGTTTGTTCTGTCCCTTATAGTTCCATCCCCTATGTAGTTTCATTGAACGCAGTGAAACGACTCCGAAGAAGGTAAAGACGATTCACCCGAATGAAAAGGTGATGACGTCATTTTTCTGTGATTGGAAAGGGATTCTCTTCATCGACTATCTGCATAAGGTAAAAACAGTTACTGGTCAATACTACGGAACACTTTTGGACAAGCTGAAGGCAGTGATCGTGGAAAAATATCCCGGAATGGCCAACAAAAAGCCATGACAAAGCACTGGTTAATTTAAGAGTTGTATGACCGAATTGGAGTTTGAAATCCTCTGCATCCACCATATTCACCTGATTTGGTTCGCTTGTACTTTCATCTGTACCCGAAATTAAAAATTTTCCAGACTGAAAAGCGATTTGGATCGAATGAAGAGGCGATAGACACCGCAAACGACCATTTTGAAGACCTCGAAGAAACCCACTTCCGGGACGGAATCGCGAAACTAGAGAAACGTTGGGAGAAGTATATGTTATAACGTGATTATGTCAAAAAATAAAGTACACATTGAAACTGACTGTTGTCTCTAGACTCGAACCAAGGTTACTCTTTAAAACAACCTAGCGGAACAAAATAAAGAAATGTTATGATAAAAACTTACAAAATCTGTATGTATTTTCAACATAATTATCACCAATTCAGACAAATATATTGCAAGTCGATACATTTCTACCAATATGTTACAAATATCTTTTTTCTACCAGTGTTAGTATTTACATATTACATATTTTTGAACTTTATAAAACTTCATTTGTAAATAATCAATGTGTAATAAAAAAACTTGACGAATTGATTTAAATGACAACGCATAATTTCGTTACACCTTTATTATTTATAATATTCAGAAAAGTAATTTACATATACTTTATCATAGGTTATTCAGAATTATTACACTGATTGATTTATAAGTATATTTAATGTATGTATATATATATATATATATACATATATACACACACACTAGGATTGAAATGAAATTATGTAGTGAACTGAAAACTATAATATGCTGATCATCATAACAAACCGGCTACCCTTTGGGGTCAAAGCCGATATTCCTTTTACCAAACATTCTCGTGTTGAAGATTATATCAGAAACAGACACGTAGATTCAGAATTCAACCTTGACCTAAAGTTTTACACGTGATTTAAATCATAATAGGTTTTGTGTTAATGGTAAGTATATATTTTACTGAATTGATTTTAGTACTCATCTGTTCGTAATTTCGGGCGTAGACAGTAACAGTATGTTTTTAATAAAATTAATACATATGTTTTGACAAGTAATAGTATAAAATGTAATAGACTTTTAAATGGAATAAAGATATTTTTATAAACGAAAAAAATAGATTAATATCTTTCTTGCAATATTCTTCCGATCGATGTAAGAAAATTACAACAAATACTAACATAATTCTATATATTTTATATATATATATATATATATATATATATATATATATATATATATATATATATGACAATTTTAAACAAGATGGTAATTTTCTCTTTAAATTAAAGGCGTTATTTTAGAATTTTCACTACTTTGTTTTACTTAAATCTATTATGTTTCACTTATAATTATAAATTTAATTTTCATTCGTACGGTTTTCCAGGAAACTAAAAAATATGCAACGCAAAAGTGTTCAAACAACGTAAAAGATTAAAACAACATAAAAGTATTCAAAGAAGTCATAAATAGCCATCAAAATGCAATGTATTTTTTAAATTAATATTTTGTAGGGTTTCCATTAGCATTAATTATATTTAGAAGTTGTTTTGACTTAGATTTAACTAAATTTTGTGTATGTTCAGGTGTTATTTTGCTATATTCTTCCAAAAGTATTATTTTTAGCTGTTTTTTATTGCAAAATTATTTATAAAACATCACGAAGAAAATAAAACACTAAGTGAAATAGGGAAAATTGTGGGAAGAAATCGTCATACTGTTTATAGCATAATTAAGCGTTATAAGACGGGGAAAAACTAGAAAATAAAATTCGTATCGGTCGACCGAGGAAAACAACACCCAAACAAGAAAGAAAAAGTCTGCATGAAGTGGACCAAAATCCTAGGAGCAGTGCTCCAAAGTTAGTTGCAGTTATCAATATCACTAGTAGTAATTGTGTAAGTGCCTTTACAATAAGAAGAACGATTCACCAAGCCAAATATCGAGCTCGAGTTGCTGGAAGAAAACCTGCATTAAGTGAATCAAACAGGAAAAACGTCTGAAATTTGCAAAAGAATACTCAGATTTGGTTCCAAATTTTTGGGATAACATAATTTTCTCCGATGAGAGTAAGTTCATCATTTTTGGGTCGAATGGTCGTATTTTTGTATGGAGAAAAATTGGAAATAACTTAACGCTAAAAATCTTCAAAGAACTGTTTAATTCGGTGGAGGAGGAGTAATGTGGTGTGCGGCTGCATGTCGGCCAAAGCTGCAGTTAACTTAGTAATAATTGATGGGATAATAGACTCGATGATGTAACTGTATGTTTAAACATATTACAAAATAATTTGAAAGAAAGCACAATTATAATGGGAATAGATCGGAGTTTTTATTTCCAACAAGATAACGATCCGAAGTACACCACTTACAGTGTGCATCAGTGGATCATTTCAAATTACCCACATGAATTGCATCTCCTCTTCAATCACTAAACATGAACCCAATAGAAAATCTCGGGGTCCTCTTGGAAGAGTATTTAGAACATATGACATTTCCAATAAAGAACAGCTAAAAAGATACTTTTGGAAGAATGGATCAAAATAACGCCTGAACAAACACAAAATTTAGCTACATCTGTGCCAAAATGACTTCTACCTGTAATTAATGGTAGTGGAAACTACAAAATATTAATTTAAAAATTACATTACATTTTGATGGTTATTTATCAATTGTTTGAATAGTTTTGCGTTGTATATTTTTTTAGTTTCCTGAAAAAGTGTATTAATGAAAATTAAATTTGTAATTGTAAGTGAAACATAACAGGTTTAAGTAAATCGAAATAGTGAAAATTCTAAAACAACGCCTTTAATTTAAACAGAAAATTAAAATTAAAAATTAAATTAACATTTTGTTTAAAATTAACAACTTTTTGAATACTTTTGCTGACAACTATATGTGTATATGCATATATATATATATATATATATATATATATATATATATATATATATATATACATATTGTATATACATATAGATATATGATTATACATATATATATGTATTATATTATTATCAATTATTGATATTTTTAATGTATATTTTTTTGATAATTATGTGTATTCTCATTCGTTTATGGAACCTAACCATATTGTTTACTCATTTTTAGTCCCATATAACACCTAACCACTGTATCATAAGTGTGTAGCCTATATATATATATATATATATATATATATACATATTACATATAGATATATATATATATATATATATATATATATATATATATATTACATATAGATATATGATTATACATATATATATATATATATATATGTACATATTACATATATATATATATATATATATATATATATATATATATATATATATATATATATATAGATAACACCCTTATGATACAGTGGTTAGGTGTTATATGGGACTAAAAATTAGTAAAAAAAAATATGGTTAGGTTCCATAAACGAATAAGAATACACATAATTATCAAAAAAATATTCATTAAACATATCAATAATTGACACAACTTATTATAAATTAATTGTTAAATAATGCACGGTAAACACTGCACTTAATAATCAAAATAAAGATGTCAATTTGATTTGGAGAAGGAACTTTCTTTACTCAGGCCATAGCTCAAAAGATAAAATCAATCTGTAGTAGCCTGATTTTATTACAAAAAAAGATAGTGTACAACAGTGGTGTCAAACACGCGGCCCAAGGTTTGAAGTTGATTTTATTAAAATAATAAAATAATTAAAATGTTAAAATAATAATAAAAAGTGACATCATGATGAAAGTAATTGAAATTCAGTGCAACACAGTGCTAAAAGAAAAGTATAATGAACTCGGTATTCCAGATTTTTTTTGTACTTGCAGGAACACTATTTTAATGCGTATATTAGCAACAAGAATCTTTGCAATGTTTGGTAGTGTATACCTATGTGAACAATTATTTTCGCTTTTAAAGACTAATAAGACTTCACAGAGGTCAATATTGACAAATGATCATTTAACGTCTACAATAAAAATATAATTACCACAAAAAGTTACACCCGAAATTGATAAAATAGTTTCCGTCAACAGATGCCAAGTTTCTAAAACAAAATATTTTTTTTGTGTTTCTCTAATCTCAAATTGTGTTGTAGCAATTGATAGTAATATCTAAAATTAATGTATTTTTTTAATTTTTATAAATTCATTAATGAAAAAATAAATGTAAAACTGATGATGAACAATGGATCGTTTATAATAATATTAAACGTCGAAGATAATGAGTTGAAAGCAAAGAAACACCATCTTCAACTGTGAAAGGAGGACTTCATCGAAAGGTTATGTTCTCTGTTTGGTGGAATATGGAAGGAATTATCCATTGCAAGCTGTTACCAGAAAATTGAACCATCACAAAGGAGTTGTATTATAAACAGCTAGTGCGGCTAAAACAATCCATTGATGAAAAACGGACAGCATTAGCTAACACAAAAGGAGTATTTTTCACAACATTTTCCGACCTCACACGGCACACAAAGCCCTCCAAAAACTAAGACCATTCGAATTGGAAATTATGACACAACCACCCCATTCCCCTGACCTAGCATCATCGGATTATCATCTGTTACGAAGTCTCCAAAATCACATCAATGGAAAACGATTAATAGATAGAATGATGTCCAAAGGGAGCTTGAATATTTCTTGAACGCAAAGCACAAAAAGTTTTATCGTCAAGGTATTGAAAATTTAAGATTACGATGGGAATACTTGATAGATAATAACGGATAATAAATTTTAGATCAAAAATAAAACGTCAATTCTTTTTCGCTGTATCACAACTTACTTCAAAAAATCGTATTGATGAGTCAATAATTATTATGAATCAGGTATTTTAGAGAGATTTATCAGACACTATTCACAATTTCTAACCTGAAGCATCTACATCAAGAAAACAAAATAGATTTTTACAGGCGAACTAGGAAACTCAGGACTCGAATGTAAAAAATGTATATTGGATTTAATATATTTCCTTTGGCATAGTACCTCGCTTTCCAACAGACAAATATTGCACCAAAAAATATACTAAACATGTACTTATATTAAATCCATCTATAACTTCCTGTAATTTGTTTATATTTCAATTTAAAAACAGGAAACTTACTGTTCGACTTTTCGGATTTGCTGATTATACAAAAATTGTACACTACAATGCTAATTAACAACAAAGTATCAAAAACTTTTTTTGTACAATAGATTGTAGTACAAAAATTTCATTCTTATTGAATTTTCTCAATCGTATTTTATGATGCTCCAAAACAGGGCATGGACAAAAATAGAAATTGAATATTACAAAGCAGACAGTGAATATATTTAAAAACAGTGTGATTTTTTTATGTGTTTTTCAAATAAAACTTTTCTAATGTAATAACAAACATTCATACATATATATATATATATATATATATATATATATATATATATATACATATATATATATATATATATATATATATATATATATATATATATATATATATATATATATATATATATATATATATATATATATATATATATATATATATATATATATATCCAGGTCAATAGTCATAAGTATTTTATTATGTTAATTCTTTTTTGCTTGCAGCACGATTAATGTAAATTGCGATTAGTTCTATGAATAACATACTGGCATTAGCTATAAAATAAAATCTGATTATTTCAACCGGTTCCGTATTAGCAATTCCGCATGTATAATTTTGTACTGAAATGTTGAAAAATACAAGTTTACTGTCAATCGTTGCCAGCTGAGAGAAGATTGTTTTGAATATAAACACAGATCGTTAACATTTCCTGCGTTTGACAACTAACGACTCTCATGATTGTTTACAAAGAATCGGAGTAAATATCACAGGCATTGTTCTTTTCTTATGTAATATATATATATATATGTGTATATATATATATATATATATATATATACATATATATATATATATACATATATATATATATATATATATATATATATATATATATATATATATATATAGTCGGCAAGGTCCGAAGACCACGCAGACCGACTTTGCCCGGTCGCCGTCAGTCAAAGTCCGACTTTGATTTATAACTCTCTTTCATTAAAAAAAAAAAATACGGTCATTCAAAAGTCTGAAAAATCGTGTTTCTTTTCATTTGAAAGCTTATAAAAATTGTGAACTTGAGAATTGAGTTGAATAATATTTTTTTCCAAAAGTTCATCATAGGAAGAAAGAGTATAAAAAAGTTCGAGAGTACGTCCAAGTACAAGATGTGGCCGATATGAAACCGTTTTGTGCACACTTGATTATTTCATAATTTTTCACACTCAACAGTAGTGTTATTTCTGTAAATTTTCAATTGTGATCAATTATTCCGCTTACAATTACATGTTTTCAATCAAGAGATTTATGTTTCCTCGAATATTATCAACGATTTTTCACGATATATCAGATAGATGTGAAATTTCTAATGGCTAATCTGAATTAAAATATTTTTTCTTGTAACCGCCAATTTTGCTTTTTTTATTTTGTTTACGATAAAATAATGTCCAATTAATCCAAAATATTTATTAACAAACTTTAGCACCCTTTCCCTCACTATGGC
The DNA here is from genome assembly GCA_034766995.1 of Acanthacorydalis orientalis. Taxonomy (NCBI): domain Eukaryota; kingdom Metazoa; phylum Arthropoda; class Insecta; order Megaloptera; family Corydalidae; genus Acanthacorydalis; species Acanthacorydalis orientalis. The sequence continues at coordinate 56,327,890 of CM068313.1, forward strand.
TCCAAAGGGTTAATACTAAATAACAATTTCATAAATAATTTATTCTCATCACACTCTAACCATAAATATTTTTCTGATCAAAAATGTTCAAAAAATATTTATTGAACATTTTTAATTGTTACTAGTGTAAATTTGAACAGTAATGCCATCGTCTTTAGAGCGCTGAGGTTATAAAAATAAAATATTTGACGTGTTAAATAGATGATAATTATATAGGTGAAATTTTACGGAAGTTTTTAATATAGAAAACTTTTGTTGGTTCCTGAAAAAACGAACCTTGCTCTTAGAAATTTTAATATGATACAATATTTATTGATATTTATAAACATATATATATATATATATATATATATAAATATATATATATATATATATATATATATATATATATATATATATATATATATATATACACATATGTATATATGCAAGGGTGATTTGAAAAGTTCGCAGCCTAACATATAAGTGGTGGTAATATTTTAAATATGCGATATCTATCTTATACATAATCTCAATGTTTATAATTTATGTGTCAAGCAGTTTGTTGCAAACTTCAATTTAAATAAAGCTCTTTTTGTGCCGTTGTTGAAATGGATAAAGTTGAACATCGTGCAGTAATAAAATGTTTTGTCAAAAAAGCCGTAAAGCCAACAGAAATGTTTAATGAGATGAAAAATGCACCGGATAATAGTGCACCTTCGTGTACAACCGTAAAGAAGTGGGCGGCTGAATTTAAATGTGACCGTGTAAGCTTAGAAGACAATCCATGTAGTGGAGTCCAAAAACTGCAACGACAGAAGAAATCATCCACAAAGTGCACAATATTGTCTCACAAGATTGGCGATTGAAGATGTCCGAAATTTCTAAGGTTGTGGGTGTCTCGGATGGACGTGTGTATCATATCCTAACTGAAGAGTTAGGTATGAAGAAGCTATCGGTAAGATGGGTGTCGCGTTTACTGACAATTGATTATAAACGCATTCGAATATAAATTTCCCACGGCTGTTTGGATCGATTTAAGAGGGATATATTTGACTTTATCCGGCGATCTGTAACTACAGATGAGATTTTAATTCACCATTACATTCTAGTATCAGAACAACAATCAAATCAATCGAAGTATGGTGATTCTCCGCCACCAAAAAAAGCAAAATCAGTTTTGTCCACTGGAAAAGTTATGGCTTCAATTTTTTGAGATGATAAAGAGATTCTGCTGATTGACTACCTTCCAAAGGGTCAAACGATAACGGGAAAGTATTATGCTAAACTTTTGAATCGACTCGATCAAAGAATTCGTGAGAAAAAACTAGGTTTATCATAGAAAAAAAATACTTTTCGATCAGAACAATGCATGTCCCCATACAAATGATGTATCCATGGCAAAACTCGCTGAATTGAAGTACGATTTGCTGCCTCATCCAGCCTATTTTCCAGATTTGGCTCCTCAGATTTCCGTCTGTTTCCAAAACTTAAAAAAAATCCTTGGTAGTAGGCGATTTTCTTCAGATGAAGAACCGATAATAACAGTGAATCGCTATTTTGAAGACCTCCATGAAAAGGATTCCTAGGATTGCATAAAAGTACTGAAGCATCGCTGGATGAAGTGCACTGAAGTTCAGTGGGACCATATTGAAAAATAAAAGTAATTTAAAAACAAGTTACAGTCTTCCATAGTTAGGTAGTAAACTTCTCAAATCGCCCTCGTGTATATATATATATATATATATATATATATATATATATATATAAATATATATATATATACATATATATATATATATATATATACATACATATATATATATATATATATATATATATATATATACATACATATATATATATATATATATATATATATATATATATATATATATATATATATATATATATATATATATAAATACACATACTCTTTCAGAGAATAATCATTTTCTTTTTATCAAAATATGATGTTTACAATTACGATGGGGTTTCAAAAAAATCGTAAAAGTGAATAGAAAGACAACAGTTAAAACAATAAATTATTTTTTTTTCAGAGTATCTTTCTTAGGGTCGATTTTTTTTCTTAATCTTAAGGTCAATACATTTCATCCTACGTTGCTTGAGTGCCATTATGCCGATATTAAAGAGTGATTTCTCAAGCTGTTCAAAGTAGGCATTTATTTCGACCATTACCTCCTCATCTGTGTTAAATCTGTTTCCAGCATGAAATGTTTTCAGTTATATACATACATATACAAATACTTGACATAAAACAAGTTTTTATTACACGTTATAAATACATTTCATAACCGAAAAATTACCACAGAAATACAACAAATGAAAATATTTGATACCGTATACAATCTACAGTGAAAATTAAATAAATAATATGTAGTCATGTGAGCCAAAACGATTATATATGAATAACAGATAACGTTAAGTATGTGTATTTATTGTAAATATTTTAAATACTACTTTCTAAAACCATGTTTGTTGTATGCATTAATTTGTATATAAACAATAACTCCACTTAGAAACTACATCAGAACATTTATATATGCAGTTAACTAAATAATGCATTCTTAACATGACTTTTGTCTTTTACACATATATTAATGTATATATAATATATATGTATATATATATATATATATATATATTATTTTAAAATAAACATTTTTAGCTTAATAATTATCATGCATACATTTTTTTTAAATAAGAAACGAATAAAAACTTTTGATAATTGATTTCCATTCACATTTTTTTGTTATGGATATGAAAAAAATGCAATGTCATTGGATTAGAGCGATTTTTCTAAATAGCGGATAACTGTATGTATGTGTAATTATTAAGAAATATAATTTTTCTTTCGTCTTTTTTTCAAATATTGATTTCTACATAAACAATAATTATATCTATGCGAGACGGTTTCGATTAAATAAATTAATGTTTTAATTAATAATCGTTTATGTATGTATGTATATATATAAATATATATATATATATATATATATATATATATATATATATATATATATATATATATATATATATATATATATATATATATATATATATATATATATATATATTATGTGTATGAATTGATTTATCGGTAATTAATACAGTGTTACAAATCTTTTTACCTTTCTTTAACGAAACAGGTCGATGTTCGAATGGTACTTTGGCCGCTTGTAAGAACATAAGAAGCGCCCTTGACGGCTGTGACATTAAATCGTAGTATACCTTCAAAGCCATTTTTTTCAAATATCGATTGATTATCTGTAAGTAACATGAGGCATACAACAATGAATCTCTTTTTTATTTTTACAAAAATATCTACCTGTAGAAAAGAGCGAATCTGTTCTGTTCTGTATAGACGATATTAACAGTTCGGAATCGAACAATGAACTGTTCAAATTGCACTTGTATACAATATTAATGTGCAGACAAAAATATACCGAACTGTACCGAGTTGAAACCTCGCACTTTGTACTGCAATGTTATAATGACAACAGTTCACGTTTATTCTCAGACCGCGACTGCTTCGAATGAAAACATAAGAGCGTGGTCGACACTGTGAACCGTCAGTGAGGGGCTTGGGGAGACGAGAGGGACTGTGTTTACATGTGTGTTTATTTGTGTGTGCAGTGGCGTAATATTAGGTAGGGCGTCAGGTTAGTAGTTGTAATGAAAGTTTAATGCGTTCGTTGGAATCGGCGGACATCGCTCTGTTAAGATTTCAAAATTTTATTAATATTATGGAAGTGCATTGGCATTCAACACTTGTACTATGACTTCATTATAAACATAACTTATTGATTGAGTTAGAAAGTGAAGAAAAGTTATTGACCAGTAAATACAGGCATATAAATATATATATATATATATATATATATATATATATATATATATATATATATATACGAGGTCAGACAATTAAGTAATGCGACCAATTTTTTTTCTCGGCCTGTGGTAACACTGTGAACCTGTAACTCCGCCACCGTAATAGCAGATCCCTACTCTCTCGATTGAGACCTTGACCACCCTCATACGATCATTTCTTCGCCAGCTGTTTAGTGTTTTGTAACAACGCGCGAGTAGTGCATGTCACGAAAATGGATCGCTCAAGATTGTCTCGAGCAGGTTGAAAGTGATCCTACTCTTCTCGATCGAGTTATTACTGGTGATGAAAGTTGGTTCTTTCAATATGACCCCGAAACTAAACGACAAAGCCAACAGTGGCTGTCCCCTGGAGCACCAAGGCCAAAGAAGGCGAGAATGAGCAAGTCCAAAGTGAAAACCATGTTGATTTGCTTCTTCGACAGCAAAGGGGTGGTTCACAAAGAGTTCGTACCACCTGGACAAACCGTAAATCAAGTATTCTACCGCAATGTGCTCGAAAAATTACGAAAAAGGGTGCTCAGAGTGCGTCCAGAGATCGCGAAGACTTGGGTTCTGCATCACGACAATGCTCCCTGTCACAGTGGGTTCAGTGTCTCTCGGTTTTTGGCATCTAAAGGCATCGCAACGTTACCACAACTGCCCTATTCACCGGACATGTCACCCTGCGACTTTTTCCTATTCCCCCATATGAAAAAATTCGTCAAAGGTCGACATTTTGACTCCGTTGAAGATATCCAAGAATCTGTGACGAGGGTACTCGGAGAGGTCCCACAAGAAGTGTTCCAGAATTGTTACGAAAACTGGAAAACTCGCTGGAATAAGTGTATAGATGCGGGAGGGGACTACTTTGAAGGGGATCGCTGCGATGTACCTTAATTTTTAAATATACTCGATTTTTGAATTTTGTCGCATTACTTAATTGTCTGACCTCGTATATATATATATATATATATATATATATATATATATATATATATATATATATATATATATATATAAATATATCATCATCATATTCAAATACATTCAAATACATATATTCAAATACATATATAAATATATCATCATCATCATATTCAGCCCCTGTCAATCCACTGCTGGATAAAGGCCTCTTCCATGATTTTCCATTTTGTTCGATTCAGTGCCTCTCTTATCCACAGTTTTCCAAGAAAGTTTTTAATATCCTTATCCCATCTGTTCATTGGTCTCTTTCTCTGTCTTTTCATACCTTGGTTCATATAAATATATATATATATATATATATATATATATATATATATATATATATATATATATATATATATATATATATATATATATATATATATATATATATATATATATATATATATAAATTGAATCAGTGCAAAAATTCGTATACGATTTGAAATTGTAACTCAGGCGATTATTTTTTGAAGAAAACGCTTTTATTAATTAGTTATATATTCACCATCGTTTTCTGAAATCATTTTCCAGTGCTCAGGCAGCTGCTGAATTCCTCGTTCGTAGAAGCTGCGCGGTTTTTCGGCGAAAAGGCAGAGAGATTGTTTTTGACGGCCTCTACGGTGTCAATTTTTTTAACATTTAAACTGTTCTACAGCGATCGGAACAAATGATAACTCGAAGGTGCAATGTTCGAAGAATACGGTAGATGCGATATGATTTCCCATTTTAATTGCTTCAGTTTTTGCGGAATCAGTTTTGCTGTATGTGGTTTTGCGTTATCGTGTCAGATGGAAGATGACCTCCTTGCGATTGGCGAAAATAGGACGCTTTTTTTAATTGCTGCGTTCAATTTGGTTAGTTCTTGACAGTGCTTCTCCTTAGTAATCGTTTTTCGTGGGAGCAGTTCAAAATAAACAACATCTTTGCAATCCCACCAAACACAACAACACCTTCATCGAATTCAAGCCAGCTTTGGAGACTAGTTCTACCCCTTCATTTGCTTGTTTTCGCGTTCGCCTGCATCTGACGTTGTACAGGATCTATTTCTCATCGTCAAACACCAACTCATCTAAAAAAAGGGTCTCTCTTGAGGCGTCCACCAAAGAAATTTTTGAATAAATGCGATGAAATATGTTTTTTTCAGACAAGTGCGATACCCACGTATCGAGCTTAAACGTGATCTCCATCTTCTTTAAATGCCGAAATGCAATTGATCTGTCAATATTGAGTAGTTGAATAATCTCTTCCGTCGAAATTCATGAGATATTGTCACCTAGAGCCGAATTTAACCTTTTAGAGCATAGTTGATCTTCGAAATTAAAAGCACCAAATCGAAAATAAGTGAATCATTTCTTCACAGTGAGAAATTATTGTACATGGTCCAAATAAACCTCCCGAATATTTTTCGTTGCTGCGCCAACGGTTACTCCTTTCCGAAACTCGTACAACATAACGTGACGAGAGCGTATCTTTTTGTTGTCTATTTTCAAAAATATTTCTTATACACAAATCGAATAGAACCAAATACTTCTGATGCTCAAATGACAGCTGCGACTGTTATCTTTCAAACAATATAACACATAAATACATTTCAGTCACAAGTGTCGCCATGCGGCAATCTTAACACCACCTATTGAATCGTATACGAACTTGTGAACTGATCCAATAAATATGTATATATATATATATATATGCAGATGATCCATAAGTCACGACGGGGTTTGGATAGTCAATAACTTTTTTATCATTTTTGTCTTTCTTGTTATTCATTTTGTTATTCTCCAGTACAAAGTATTTTCTTATTCGAATTTTCTTGAATTTATAGGAAAGTGTGCTGGATATTGTCCAGCAAGGTCGGTTTCCTTGTTAGTTTTAGAGAGTGTATTTGAAAGCGAGCCTTCGTGTGAGCTGTAGAGTCCGCGGCTTCACCAATACCACTTAGACTAGCCTTTGCCTGGACTAACGGGAGGTTGAGCATCTTCGCCAAGTGTTCTGAGATAAACGAGGCCTCAGAGCCGGAGTCGAGGAGAGCCCGGGTCAGCATAATAACTCCTGATGGTGCGATTACTGTCACCAAGGCTGTGGCGAGGATCACAACATGGCCAGCCGCTGGGCGCCGAGCCACGTGACTCTAAACCCCTGATGATCCAGTGGTTCCAGCGGTCGGATGGAGGTCCGAGGTAGAAGTTGACGTGTGTTTCTCGGTAGAGGAGTTGTTGACGTGCAACAGCGTGTTGTGCGGCTTGTCTCAGTGGAAACATTTCCACTTTGACGGACGTCTTGCGAAGGTGCGTATCGAGACAGTTGTGGCACAGAGCGTGCTTACTGACCAGGGCCATCCTCTCGGCTACAGGCATATTGCGGAGAACCGGACAGCGAAAATTATGATGACACTGACTGCAGAATGAACAGATCATTGCTATGGGCGGCACCTCCTTGCTGGTGGCATGGTGCACGTTAGACGGAGAAAGCCTTGGAACAGGTTTCCTGGATGAGATGCGGTAGTCGAAGTCAGGAACAACCAACCCTTTTGCAATATTTTCCAAACTTCAATGAAGATAATATTTGAGTTCGGAATCCATTTACAGTGACAGCTAAGCCAGCAGGCTTCAGCGCAAGAGATTATTAAAATCTAATTGACTTAATTAGTGACTCTAGTTTAAAACAAAAACGCAAGGAACTTCCATTAATTGATTTTTGGACAAATTTAACAAAATAGTACTCCAGCGTGTCAAAACTAGCTATTCCTCTTTTACTCCCTTTTACAACGATACATTTATGCGAGACAGGTTTTTCATATTATACTGCAACTAAATCAAAGTCCAGGAACAGATTCGACGCTACACAAGATATAAGAATTCAACTTTCTAATATTGTGTCTGATATCAAAATAATTTGTAATTCAAAGACACAAAACATCGGTCATTAATAATGCAAATTTACAATATATATATATATATATATATATATACAATATATATATATACTCGAGCAAAAACAGTGTCGTGAAGATGTTTCAATTGAGTGTTTAGCGAAGTTTCACAGCAACAAAGCAGAATTTTTGCTGTTTCATTTCGCTGTTTCATAACCATGGATGAAACATGGGTCCATCACTTCACAGCCGAGACAAAAGAACAATCAAAACAATGGACTGAAAAGGGAGAACCGGTTCCAAAGAAGGCGAAGACCGTTTCATCTGCAGGCAAGGTCATGGCGTCGGTTTTTTGGGATGCGCGTGGGATAATTTTCATTGACTATCTTGAAAAAGGAAAAACTATCAACGGCGAGTATTATGAGAACTTATTGCAACGTTTGAGCGAAGAAATCAAGCAAAAACGGCCGCATTTGGTTAAGAAGAAAGTGTTGTTTCATCAAGACAATGCACCAGGTCACAAATCCGTTATTGCAATGGCCAAAATTAATGAATTAAATTTTGAATTGCTACCTCATGCACCCTATTCGCCAGATTTAGCCCCCTCGGATTATTTTCTGTTCCCAATCTTAAAAAAATGGCTCAGTGGTCAAAGATTTCCCAACGATGAAGAAGTGATGTCGGCAGTTAATGGGTATTTTGAGGGGCAAGACAGTTCTTATTATAAAAAGGGTATCGAACTTATTGAACATCGCTGGGAAAAGTGTATAGAGCTGAAAGGAGATTATGTTGAAAAATAAATATATTTTTTTCCAAAATTTTTGTGTTTTCTTTGTTGGGTCGGATACTTATGGGATCACCCTCGTGTATATATATATATATATATATATATATATATATATATATATATATATATAAACACAAACACATGTAGAAATATTTATGTCTATATTTTTCATATAATATTTTTTAACTCCCAAATTTAAAGATAGAAACCAATTTTTTTTTGGGTTAATTTAAAATGTGTAGCTGTTCTTATGTTCATTCCATGTAGAAGCTCTTCTTATTTCGGTAATTCCTGGGGTTTTTACACTCTGAATACCAGCATCTGTCTTCAATTTTCTACAAACTTCATTTTATTAGTAAACTCATTTAATTACTAGGAAGAATTTCAAAAAGTACTTTTAGTCAAATATAACAAATAATAACAATAAAATTCCCACCCCAAACCCAACCAAAGACACGATTTTCTATCTTGTGAAATGATACGATAGGATATGTTTCGCTATTCTCTGTCTTCGTCCTAGCCTACGTAGAAAAATTATTTTCGCTAAACTTGTTTTTTCAATCATGCGACTTTGACTGGTAAAAATTCCAACTTAAATTCTCTACGAACTTGTTTACCGTATCAACTTGCGCTCCTCGTTCAAGATCTTTAATGAATTTCCGCTTGGTTCGTTCAGTGCCATACATAATATCTTATTTTGAACCAGTTGTAACATCTTCATATATTTCTTGCAAGCATTTCTCCAGATTGGTGCCTGCGTATGCCATCACTGGTCTTATGGCCATCTTATAGAACAGTATTTTGTTCGTTTCATTTAATTTACTATTCTTTGCTAACATTAGATATTCAATACTTAGTACAGCATATGCGTTTTTCTTGACTCTTCTCACGTGTTTATTGTACCTAAGTTTTTATCTAAATATGTCCCTAGGTATTTTACCGAATCCTTCCATTCCACCTCAGTGTAGTCCATTTGCAGTTTGCTCGGAAGGTCTCTTCTCTTTCTTGTAAATATTATTACTTGCGTCTGAGCTATATTCAGTTTTATTTTCCAGTTCTTAAAATGTTCATATTGTCTGTCTACCGTTTTTTTTGTAGTCTATTCTTGCCTTGTTCCTTTCAATTTTAGTATGTTATTTATGTAATAGTTGAAGAGTAATGGTCTCAGTTATGATCCCTGAGCCACTCTGGCCATTACCGATTTTATGTTTAACTTTTTGGCTTCTGCCTCAACGTGAATGTACATAAGAAACAATCATACGCCTGAAGGGCATATATACTTTTGAGTGGTGAAAAATAGATTTTTCAAAAACCACATATTCGGGTAGTACTATCCTTCAAAAATATTTTCACAAAATTTTATTAAGAAATTCGTTACATTGCCAGAGCTACAGCCAAAAATGTGTTAGTGGCGGCGCGACCAGTTTGTTGTTCAAGCGATAATACCCATTTGCGAAGATATGAGTACAGAGAGTCTACTGGAACTTTGCGTGGCAGAATTTGCACAAAATAACAATGAAAGTTTAAAAAAACAATTTGATATGGAAAATAGCGTCGGAGGGATTACACAGCGGTCATTTCGTAATCAAAATTGTAGCAAATATCGCCGGTTGTATATTCAACGAGGTATCAATGGTATTTTAAAAAATGATGCAAATTAATTGTGGAAGGTTTGATCATCAGTGGGACGAGAAAAAACGATTTCAGAAGGTCGAGTTCTTCTGAGCACGCAGCGCAGAGCGCGATGGAGGAATTTCGAATAGTACGCAAAGCTCAAAAAAAGGAGGAAGAAGAAGCCTTCACTCGGACAGAAGGTAAATTTTACAGTTCAGGCATCGATGATAGCGTGTTAATTAATAGAAAAACATTAATTCATTAAAAAATTTAATTTGACTTCTGGATTTAAAATTTACTTTAAACGTGATTTTCTCAAAACTAAATTTTCTAAATCGGTACCAGAAATATCTCATCAAATAGTTGATCGATTTGCATGAAATGTTGCACAAATATTTCTTAGATCATTCTCTGATTTTTGTCGTACAATCTTTTCAATATATGTATTATTCGATTTGTTATTAACAAAATGTATGCCCATTTCAGGGCCGAAATTTTATGTTTTTTTTTTTCAAACAGTTGCTATTTTCGAAAAAATGATTATTTAAACAAAACGCTACGTCATTAATTTGTTTAGTCTATCTAGCCTAATTTATAATTAAAAAAAAAATGATTTAGATGACATCTCCCGGAAATACACACGGTACCGTAGAACATTGCATTGATTAGTTTTGCAATAAACCATTATTTTACATGTGAAAAAAATTCATGAAGACAGACTTTTTTTAGGTTTCAAAAGATATATATGCCCTTAAAAATATATTAGCTTATTGTGAATACCCAGCGGCTTCTTTCTCGTTGCTGCTGTTTAAAACTTGTTAATCGTTTATTTCTGGAATTTTCCAATTAATATTTTGGTGCTTCGGTACACAGTTATATATAAACACGGATATTGTATTGTTTATCTAAATAGTTGTATTGAAATTTGTGCATTATTTTGTTGTAGTATTTTTGCACTATTTATGTTATTGTAAAATATCACATTGTATTAATTACATTAATTTTTGTATTATGATACATATTTGTTTTGTAGTAAGAATATATTTTTGTTTGTTTTTTTTTCATCGAATCTTTCAAACTTAAAGAAAAATTAGATGAGCATTAATTGTTACAGGACACGGGAGACTAAGCTACCACGAACATATACAAGGCCGAAGGACGGACGGGAAGTGTAGATGGTGAGGGGGGCAACGAGATCCCAATTCACCTCCTCGCGGAATGTCCGGCATGGGTCAATTTAAGGCGACGATGGTTTGGGGAGTTTTTCCTCACCGCGACCGAACTAGAGTCTATAAACTCGGGCAGGCTGATAGGCTTCTGGAAGGAAGCGAAACTTTCCGAGTAGTTTTGATCAAGTCGAGGGAAGGCATAATGGACCTCGAGTCTAAGTGGCGGGAGGCAAGATAGCTTCCTCCCCCCTCAAACATAATCGAATCTAATCTATCTAGATGAACATTAAAATATGTATGATATAGCAACATTCAATTTTTCTAATGTATTTTAGAATCAAAAAGATTTTTACTTAATATTTAATCGAATAGCCCTGATTTTTAGACACAGCTTCACATCTGGGCTGTATTGATTTCATTAAAGTCCGATAATGCTCAACTGGTATTTCATACCAAGCTTTAAACATTGTTTCCTATAACTCACTTTTATTTAAGAAGTAGGAGGATCCAATATACTTGTCTTCACATCTTTCCAAAGATCCACTATTGGTATGAGGTCCTGTGTTTGTGCTGACCAAACTAGTAAGTGTATATGATTATCTGAAAATTATTTTATTGCTTCTTTCAATGTATGCGTTGTGTCATTATTCTAGTCATATACTCAATGAAGAAACACATTGTCATCAGTATAATACAATTATGACGTTTTAGAGAATTTCCAAGTAAATATCAGCAGTCATTGTATAGTTAATCCAATGAATTGGACCGATCATATGCCGAGATAAACAGCCCCAGATTATAATGTATCTTTCGTTGTGATTGAATATCTTTCTTGTGTATCGTAGGGGAAAAATATTTGTTTCTGGGATGTGATGACAATGTGCCTTCTGTCGGAACAAAATAAATTTATTCTGAACTCATATCAGTTCACAAAATATTCTTCCACTATTTCACATATTCTTCTGCTCACCAGTCATTATAATCTTTGCGAAACTTCAATCTCTTTTTAATATTCTTCGTACTCAAATGTGGCAAATTTCAATCTGCTCTAACGAATAAGTTGCCTTTTATTAACTTTCTTAGACACGAAAAAATACCAATTTATAGATGGAAAATAGAGATAAAGAAAATTACAGAAAGGAGAGTGAGAAATTTTAATAGAGGCGCTCATTCAGTAGTGGATTTGAAAGAGATTCATTAGGGATATACAACATTAAGTAAGAAATATCTAATTTTTCATCATTTCAAGAACAGTTATAGTACCGATAAATTAGCTTGATGTATTAATGTTTTGATATATGTCAACAATAAAACACGACGACAATACGATTTTAAATGAATTCACAATAGAAAAATTACTTGACGAAAAAGGAATTGTAGTCTTTTCAATTGTAATTACATATCATTTGTCAGCTTTAATGAGGAGACAGTCTATTCTCATTGAAAACATGCAGTTATAAGTATTTCCATTAGTAAAGTAAATATAATAGATTTATGTAATCAAGAACAAGTATATTCTTAAATACAAAACTGGATATGTCAATTTTTTATATTCATTATGATTTATTGAGATATACAAAAAACGAATATATATATATATATATATATACACAATATAACAGATAAATAGATCGAAACTGAATATGTCAATTTTTTATGTTCATTATGATTTATTGAGATATACAAAAAACGAATATATATATATATATATATATATATATATATATATATATATATATACAATATATATATATATATACAATATAATAGATAAATAGATCGATAAATAGACATATGTACACGTGAGAATTATGTTATAAATAATATAAAAAAATATACTGAATAATTTTCTTCTAGTATGACAGTCATAATAATACTTTAAATGTCCAACTATTTCTAAGCCATCATTATTTTCGTCAGTGTTTTGCTTTGACCTAATAAATATTATTGTCAAGGTTAATAAAATATTTCGAAGATATATAAAAAGTAATTATCCTATTGGGAATAAATATTTGATTTTTTTTAGTTTGTCTTCACACTTTTATTTAATTTTGTGTGTGTGTGTGTGTACGCGTGCGTGTACGTGCGTGCGTGCACGTGCGCGTGTGTATTCGCACAATCCGCAATTTTCATCATATCCGCCCGATTTGCCATATCCTCCCGATACACCCGATCTGCCATATCCGCAATATCAGTCATATCTGCAATAACCGCCATATCCGCCATCCTCGTCATATCTGCCATATTCGCTATAACCGCCCGATCCGCAATACCCGCCATATCCGCAATATCTGCTATATCCACACAGCCTCAACCATATACATACCCACACTCACACCCACCACCCATACACCCTCCCCGCCCACATTAACACCCACCCACACACCCACGCACGAATCTTTATTTTGGATTTTTGAACTTTTTCTGTATCCATTGTTAACCTATTTTTATTATGACTAAGATAGATGATAAAATGATGAAATAGAGCATTAAAGTACACATCGATCAGTATGAGATAGTTGACAGATTTTAAACAAAGAGATTTTGTTTTTTTTCTGAAATATCACCCAAAAGTGTTTCGAAGCCAATTTTTTTACTTTATATTTTTTTATCATTTAAAAACATTTGTATATATATATATATATATATATATATATATGTATATATATATATATTCCTATAAGAAATGTGAAATAAAATTACTGTAGCTACGAAGCAACGTAGCAAATCACAAAACGTTACTGCGGGTAACCAAGTTAAACACGAAAGGTGACGACCCACGAAAGGAACGGTGATTGACGACCACGTACTGCGTAAGGTCAATGAATGTTGGATTAAAAAAATCCGACAAAGAAAATTGAACCAGAGGTCTCCAGCGTTTCGGACGCCTACGTAACTAAGTATGGTATGCTACGAGATCACGATTTAAGTCGTGTGGAGCTCGGTATTCAGGCGTCATGAAACTTTGAGAATGAACAACCCAGAAACGCATCAAAGTATTAAGGCAACATAAACCAGGGGTCAACATCTAATAACCCACGGGTCCTCGAACGATACGAATTCCCCACGTTGACGTCACCTCTTTGTAAAATAGAACCATAAATAATACATACAACCATCGCATGATAACGAAATAAAAGTAATAATACCTCCTAAAAATGTATACAGCTACATATAATATAAAGCTACATATACAGCTAATTATGTAGCCACGCACACACATACCGGCAGATAAACAGAGCACACAGAGACAGATACACACACGCACAGAAATTTTTGTCCTGGAACAAAAATTGTCTAACATTGTTGTGAAATACACAACAATGTAAGGCTACAGACTGACAAACGTCAGTCTGTATATGTGAGTGTGTGCAATATCCGTCGTAATCTCAACATCCGCCATATACGTCACACGCCCAGGCACAGACACAGACATAAACACACAGCCTGTGCATAGACAGACAGATACATAGACAGTCATACAGAAAACATAGACAGACACAAAGAAAGACAGACAGACACATAGACAGACAGATACATAGTCATACAGACATAGACAGAGACATAGACAGACAGACACAAACAACAACAAAGACAGACAGAGAGACACAAAGCCAGACAGACAAACACATAGACAGACAGACAGACACATAGTCAGACAGACACATAGACAGACAGACACATAGTCAGACAGACACATAGACAGACAGACACATAACAGACATACAGAAACATAGACAGACAGACACATAGACAGTCAGGAAGACACATAGTCAGACAGACAAATAGAGAGACAGACAGACACATAGAGAGACAGACAGACACATAGACAGACAGGCAGACACATAACAGACATACAGACACATACACAGACAGAGAAACACATAGACTGTAAGAAAGACACATAGACAAACATACAGACACATAGTCAGACAGACACATAGACAGACAGACAGACACATAGACAGACAGACAGACACATAGACAGACAGACAGACACATAGACAGACAGGCAGACACATAGACAGACAGACAGACACATAGACAGACAAACAGACACATAGACAGACAGGCAGACACATAGACAGACAGACAGACACAAAGACAGACAGACAGACACATAGTCAGACAGACACATAGACAGACAGACACATAACAGACATACAGAAACATAGACAGACAGACACATAGACAGTCCGACAGACACATAGTCATACAGACATATAGACAAACACATAGACAGTTAGACAGACACATAGTCAGACAGACACATAGACAGACAGACAGACACAAAGACAGACAGACAGACACATAGTCATACAGACATATAGACAAACACGTAGACAGTTAGACAGACACATAGTCAGACAGACACATAGAGAGACAGACAGACACATAGTCAGACAGACACATAGACAGACATACAGAAACATAGACAGACAGATAGACACAAAGGCAGCCAGACAGACACAAAGACAGTTAGACAGACACATAGAGAGACAGACAGACACATAGACAGACAGGCAGACACATAACAGACATACAGACACATACACAGACAGAGAAACACATAGACTGTAACAAAGACACATAGACAAACATACAGACACATAGTCAGACAGACACATAGACAGACAGACAGACACATAGACAGACAGACAGACACATAGACAGACAGGCAGACACATAGACAGACAGACAGACGCATAGACAGACAGACAGACACAAAGACAGACAGACACATAGACAGACAGACAGACACATAGACAGACAGACACATAGACAGTCCGACAGACACATAGTCATACAGACATATAGACAGACACATAGACAGTTAGACAGACACATAGGCAGACAGACACATAGCCAGACATACAGAAACATAGACAGTCAGACAGACACAAAGACAGTCAGACAGACACATAGACAGACAGACAGACACATAGACAGTCAGCTGACACACAGACTGTCAGACAGAAACATAGAGAGTCAGATAGACACAAAGCAGTCAGACAGACACATAGACAGACATACAGACACATAGACAGACATACAGACACATAGACAAACAGGCAGACACATAGTCAGACAGGCACATAGTCAGACAGACACATAGTCAGACAGACAGAAACATAGTCAATCAGAAAGACACATAGTCAGACAGATACATAGACAGACAGACACATAGGCAGACATACAGACACATACACAGACAGAGAGACACATAGACAGTAAGAAAGACACAGACAGTCAAAAAGGCACATAGTCAGACAGACGCTTAGACAGATATACAGACACATAGACAGTCAGAAAGATACATAGTCAGGCATATAGACACATAGACAGACAGACAGACACATAGACAGTCAGATAGACACATAGTCAGACAGACACATAGACAGACATACAGAAACATAGACAGTCAGACAGACACAAAGACAGTCAGACAGACACATAGGACGACATACAGACACATAGACAGACAGACAGACACATAGACAGTCAGCAGACACACAGACTGTCAGACAGAAACATAGAGAGTCAGATAGACACAAAGGCAGCCAGCCAGACACAAAGCAGTCAGACAGACACATAGACAGACATACAGACACATAGACAAACAGGCAGACACATAGTCAGACAGGCACATAGTCAGACAGACACATAGTCAGACAGACACATAGACGGGCAGACAGACACATAGACAGTCAGACAGAAACATAGTCAATCAGAAAGACACATAGTCAGACAGATACATAGACAGACAGACACATAGGCAGACATACAGACACATACACAGACAGAGAGACACATAGACAGTAAGAAAGACACAGACAGTCAAAAAGGCACATAGTCAGACAGACGCTTAGACAGATATACAGACACATAAACAGTCAGAAAGATACATAGTCAGACATATATACACATAGACAGACAGACAGACACATAGACAGTCAGATAGACACATAGTCAGACAGACACATAGACAGACATACAGAAACATAGACAGTCAGACAGACACAAAGACAGTCAGACAGACACATAGGACGACATACAGACACATAGACAGACAGACAGACACAAAGACAGTCAGCAGACACACAGACTGTCAGACAGAAACATAGAGAGTCAGATAGACACAAAGCAGTCAGACAGACACATAGACAGACATACAGACACATAGACAAACAGGCAGACACATAGACAGTCAGACAGACACATAGATAGACAGACATACAGACACATAGACAAACATACAGACACATAGTCAGACAGGCACATAGTCTGACAGACACATAGACGGGCAGACAGACACATATACGGGCAGACAGACAAATAGACAGTCAGACAGAAACATAGTCAATCAGAAAGACACATAGTCAGACAGATACATAGACAGACAGACACATAGGCAGACAGACACATAGCCAGACATACAGAAACATAGACAGTCAGACAGACACAAAGACAGTCAGACAGACACATAGGACGACATACAGACACATAGACAGACAGACAGACACATAGACAGTCAGCTGACACACAGACTGTCAGACAGAAACATAGAGAGTCAGATAGACACAAAGCAGTCAGACAGACACATAGACAGACATACAGACACATAGACAAACAGGCAGACACATAGTCAGACAGGCACATAGTCAGACATACACATAGTCAGACAGACACATAGACGGGCAGACAGACACATAGACGGGCAGACAGACACATAGACAGTCAGACAGAAACATAGTCAATCAGAAAGACACATAGTCAGACAGATACATAGACAGACAGACACATAGGCAGACATACAGACACATACACAGACAGAGAGACACATAGACAGTAAGAAAGACACAGACAGTCAAAAAGGCACATAGTCAGACAGACGCTTAGACAGATATACAGACACATAGACAGTCAGACAGACACAAAGACAGTCAGACAGACACATAGGACGACATACAGACACATAGACAGACAGACAGACACATAGACAGTCAGCTGACACACGGACTGTCAGACAGAAACATAGAGAGTCAGATAGACACAAAGCAGTCAGACAGACACATAGACAGACATACAGACACATAGACAAACAGGCAGACACATAGTCAGACAGGCACATAGTCAGACAGACACATAGTCAGACAGACACATAGACGGGCAGACAGACACATAGACAGTAAGAAAGACACAGACAGTCAGAAAGGCACATAGTTAGACAGATACATAGACAGACAGACACATAGGCAGACATACAGACACATACACAGACAGAGAGACACATAGACAGTAAGAAAGACACAGACAGTCAGAAAGGCACATAGTCAGACAGACGCATAGACAGATATACAGACACATAGACAGTCAGAAAGATACATTGTCAGACAGACACATAGACAGACATATAGACACATAGACAGACAGACAGACACATAGACAGTCAGATAGACACATAGTCAGACAGACACATAGACAGACATACAGAAACATAGACAGTCAGACAGACACAAAGACAGTCAGACAGACACATAGACCGACATACAGACACATAGACAGACATACAGACTCATAGACAAACATACAGACACATAGTCAGACAGACACATAGTCAGACAGACACATAGACGGGCAGACAGACACATAGACGGGCAGACAGACACATAGACAGACATACAGACACATAGACAAACATACAGACACATAGTCAGACAGACACATAGTCAGACAGACACATAGACGGGCAGACAGACACATAGACGGGCAGACAGACACATAGACAGACATACAGACTCATAGACAAACATACAGACACATAGTCAGACAGACACATAGTCAGACAGACACATAGACGGGCAGACAGACACATAGACGGGCAGACAGACACATAGACAGTCAGACAGAAACATAGTCAATCAGAAAGACACATAGTCAGACAGATACATAGACAGACAGACACATAGGCAGACAGACACATAGCCAGACATACAGAAACATAGACAGTCAGACAGACACAAAGACAGTCAGACAGACACATAGACAGACATACAGACACATAGACAGACACAAAGACAGTCACACAGACACATAGACAGTCAGCAGACACACAGACTGTCAGACAGAAACATAGACAGTCAGGAAGACACATAGTCAGACAGACATATGAGAGACAGACAGACACATAGACAGACATACAGAAACATAGACAGACAGATAGACACAAAGGCAGCCAGACAGACACAAAGCCAGTCAGACAGACACATAGACAGACATACAGACAGACAAACAGACACATAGACAGACAGATAGACACAAAGGCAGCCAGACAGACACAAAGACAGTCAGCAGACATACAGACTGTCAGACAGAAACATAGAGAGTCAGATAGACACAAAGGCAGCCAGCCAGACACAAAGCAGTCAGACAGACACATAGACAGACATACAGACACATAGACAGTCCGACAGACACATAGTCATACAGACACATAGACAGACACATAGACAGACACATAGACAGACACATAGACAGACACATAGACAGACACATAGACAGACACATAGACAGACACATAGACAGTTAGACAGACACATAGACAGACAGACACATAGACAGACATACAGACAGACATACAGACAGACACATAGACAGTCAGACAGACACATAGTCAGATAAACACATAGACAGACACATAGACAGACAGATACATAGACAGACAGACACGTAGACACGTAACAGATAGACATGTAGACAGACAGACAGACACGTAGTCAGAGAGACAGACAGACAGACACGTATGCAGAGAGACAGACAGACACGTAGACAGAATGACAGACACGTAGACAGAGAGACAGACACGTAGAAAGAGAGACAGACAGACACACAGACACGTAGACAGACAGACAGACACGTAGACAGAATGACAGACACGTAGACAGAGAGACAGACACGTAGAAAGAGAGACAGACAGACACACAGACACGTAGACAGACAGACAGACACGTAGACAGTCAGACAGCCACGTAGACAGTCAGACAGACACGTACACAGTCAGCCAGTCACGTAGACAGACATACAGAGACATAGACAGACATACAGACAGACACATAGACAGTCAGACAGACACATAGTCAGATAAACACATAGACAGACATGCATACACATAGACAGACAGACAGACACATAGACAGACAGACACAGACACATAGTCAGATTAACACTGTCAGATATAAACTGTCTGTCTACGTGTCTGTCTGCCTGTCTGTCTACGTGTCTGTCTGTCTGTCTACGTGTCTGTCTGTCTGTCTGTCTGTCTACGTGTCTGTCTGTCTGTCTCTCTGTCTACGTGTCTGTCTGTCTGGCTGTCTGTCTACGTGTCTGTCTGTCTACGTGTCTACGTGTCTGTCTGTCTACGTGTCTGTCTGATTACGTGTCCGTCTGTCTACGTGTCTACGTGCCTGTCTGTCTACGTGTCTACGTGTCTGTCTGTCTACGTGTCTACGTGTCTGTCTGTCTACGTGTCTGTCTGTCTACGTGTCTACGTGTCTGTCTACGTGTCTACGTGTCTGTCTACGTGTCTACGTGTCTGTCTACGTGTCTACGTGTCTACGTGTCTGTCTACGTGTCTACGTGTCTGTCTACGTGTCTACGTGTCTACGTGTCTACGTGTCTGTCTACGTATCTACGTGTTTACGTGTCTGTCTACGTGTCTGTCTACGTGTCTGTCTACGTGTCTGTCTAGGTGTCTACGTGTCTACGTGTCTGTCTACGTGTCTACGTGTCTGTCTACTATGTGTCTGTCTATGTGTCTGTCTATATGTCTGTATGACTATGTGTCTGTCTGTCTGTCTATGTATCTGTCTGTCTGTCTATGTGTCTCACTGTCTGTCTATGTGTCTGTCTGTCTGACTATGTGTCTGTATGTCTGTCTATCTATGTGTCTTGTCTCACTATTTGTCTGTCTGAATGTCTATGTGTCTGTCTGTCTACGTGTCTGTCTGTCTACGTGTCTACGTGTCTGTCTGTCTACGTGTCTACGTGTCTGTCTGACTACGTGTCTACGTGTCTGTCCGACCACGTGTCTCCGTGCCTGTCTGTCTACGTGTCTACGTGTCTCTGTCTACGTGTCTGTCTACGTTTCTGTCTACGTGTCTGTCTACGTGTCTGTCTACGTGTCTGTCTACGTGTCTGTCTACGTGTCTGTCTACGTGTCTACGTGTCTACATGTCTACGTGTCTGTCTACGGGTCTACATGTCTACGTGTCTGTCTACGTGTCTACGTGTCTACGTGTCTGTCTACGTGTCTGTCTACGTGTCTACGAGTCTGTCTACGTGTCTACGTGTCTGTCTACGTATCTACGTGTCTACGTGTCTGTGTACGTGTCTACGAGCCTGTCTACGTGACTACGAGTCTGTCTACGTGTCTACGTGTCTGTCTACGTGTCTACGTGTCTACGTGTCTGTCTACGTGTCTACGTGTCTGTCTACGTGTCTACGTGTCTGTCTACGTGTCTACGTGTCTGTCTACGTGTCTACGTGTCTGTCTACGTGTCTACGTGTCTATCTGTCTGTCTGTCTACGTGTCTACCTGTCTGTCTGTCTACGTGTCTACGTGCCTGTCTGTCTACGTGTATACGTGCCTGTCTGTCTACGTGTCTGTCTACGTGCCTACGTGTCTACGTGTCTGTCTACGTGCCTACGTGTCTACGTGTCTGTGTACGTGCCTACGTGTCTACGTGCCTGTCTACGTGGCTACGTGTGTACGTGTCTGTCTACGTGTCTGTCTACGAGTCTACGTGTCTACGTGTCTGTCTGCGTGTATGCCTACGTGTCTACGTGTCTGTCTGTCTACGTGTCTACGTGCCTGTCTGTCTACGTGTCTACGTGCCTGTCTGTCTACGTGTCTACGTGCCTGTCTGTCTACGTGTCTACGTGCCTGTCTGTCTACGTGTCTACGTGCCTGTCTGTCTACGTGTCTACGTGCCTGTCTGTCTACGTGTCTACGTGCCTGTCTGTCTACGTGTCTACGTGCCTGTCTGTCTACATGTCTGTCTACGTGCCTACGTGTCTACGTGTCTGTCTACTTGCCTACGTGTCTACGTGCCTGTCTACGTGCCTACGTGTCTACGTGCCTGTCTACGTGTCTACGTGTCTGTCTACGTGCCTGTCTACGTGTCTGTCTACATGTCTACGTGTCTGTCTACGTGTCTACGTGTCTACGTGTCTGTCTACGTGTCTACGTGTCTGTATACGTGTCTACGTGTCCACGTGCCTACGTGTCTGTCTGTCTACGTGTCTACTTTCTGTCTGTCTACGTGTCTACGTGCCTGTCTGTCTACGTGTCTATCTACGTGCCTACGTGCCTACGTGTCTGTCTACGTGTCTACGTGTCAACGTGTCTACGTGTCTGTCTACGTGTCTGTCTACGTGTCTACGTGTCTGTCTACGTGTCTACGTGTCTGTCTACGTGTCTACGTGTCTGTCTACGTGTCTACGTGTCTGTCTACGTGTCTACGTGTCTGTCTACGTGTCTACGTGTCTGTCTACGTGTCTACGTGTCTACGTGTCTGTCTACGTGTCTACGTGTCTGTCTACGTGTCTGTCTACGTGTCTACGTGTCTGTCTACGTGTCTGTCTACGTGTCTACGTGTCTGTCTACGTGTCTGTCTACGTGTCTGTCTACGTGTCTGTCTACGTGTCTGTCTACGTGTCTGTCTACGTGTCTGTCTACGTGTCTGTCTACGTGTCTGTCTACGTGTTTGTCTACGTGTATGTCTACGGGTCTACGTGTCTGTCTACGTGTCTACGTGTCAGTCTACGTTTCTGTCTGTCTACGTGTCTACGTGTCTACGTGTGTGTCTGTCTACGTGTCTACGTGTGTGTCTGTCTACGTGTCTACGTGTCTACGTGTCTGTCTGTCTCTCTGTCTACGTGCCTGTCTGTCTACGTGTCTACGTGCCTGTCTGTCTACGTGTCTACGTGCCTGTCTGTCTACGTGTCTGTCTACGTGCCTACGTGTCTACGTGTCTGTCTACGTGCCTACGTGTCTACGTGTCTGTCTACGTGCCTACGTGTCTACGTGTCTGTCTACGTGTCTACGTGTCTGTCTACGTGTCTACGTGCCTGTCTGTCTACGTGTCTACGTGCCTGTCTGTCTACGTGTCTACGTGCCTGTCTGTCTACGTGTCTACGTGCCTGTCTGTCTACGTGTCTACGTGCCTGTCTGTCTACGTGTCTACGTGCCTGTCTGTCTACGTGTCTACGTGCCTGTCTGTCTACGTGTCTACGTGCCTGTCTGTCTACGTGTCTACGTGCCTGTCTGTCTACGTGTCTGTCTACGTGCCTACGTGTCTACTTGTCTGTCTACGTGCCTACGTGTCTACGTGCCTGTCTACGTGCCTACGTGTCTACGTGTCTGTCTACGTGTCTACGTGTCTGTCTACGTGTCTGTCTACGTGTCTACGTGTCTGTATACGTGTCTACGTGTCTACGAGCCTACGTGTCTGTCTGTCTACGTGTCTACGTGTCTACGTGCCTACGTGTCTACGTGCCTACGTGTCTGTCTGTCTACGTGTCTACGTGTCTGTCTGTGTGTCTACGTGTCTGTCTGTCTACGTGTCTACGTGTCTACGTGTCTGTCTGTCTACGTGTCTACGTGTCTGTCTACGTGTCTACGTGTCTGTCTGTATACGTGTCTACGTGTCTGTCTGTCTACGTGTCTACGTGTCTGTCTACGTGTCTACGTGTCTGTCTGTCTACGTGTCTACGTGTCTGTCTGTCTACGTGTCTACGTGTCTGTCTGTCTACGTGTCTACGTGTCTGTCTGTCTACGTGTCTACGTGTCTGTCTGTCTACGTGTCTACGTGTCTGTCTGTCTACGTGTCTACGTGTCTGTCTGTCTACGTGTCTACGTGTCTGACTGTCTACGCGTCTGTCTGACTGTCTACGCG
This sequence comes from Acanthacorydalis orientalis, assembly GCA_034766995.1. Taxonomy (NCBI): domain Eukaryota; kingdom Metazoa; phylum Arthropoda; class Insecta; order Megaloptera; family Corydalidae; genus Acanthacorydalis; species Acanthacorydalis orientalis. The sequence goes on from CM068313.1 coordinate 56,352,124, forward strand.
TCTGTCTGACTGTCTACGCGTCTGTATGTCTGTCTATGTGTCTGTATGTCTGTCTATGTGTCTGTATGTCTGTCTATGTGTCTGACTGTCTATGTTTCTGTCTGACTGTCTATGTCTACGGACAGACGAGTATACACACGGACAGACAAGTATACACACGGACAGACAAGTATACACACGGACAGACAAGTATACACACGGACAGACATGTATACACACGGACAGAGAAATATACACACGGACAGACAAGTATTCACACGTACAGACAGATATACACACGGACAGACAGATATACACACGGGCAGACAGACATACACACGGACAGACAGCATACACACGGACAGACAGATATAAAACACGGACAGACAGATATAAAACACGGACAGACAGATATAAAACACGGACAGACAGATATAAAACACGGACAGACAGATATAAAACACGGACAGACAGATATAAAACACGGACAGACAGATATAAAACACGGACAGACAGATATAAAACACGGACAGACAGATATAAAACACGGACAGACAGATATAAAACACGGACAGACAGATGTAAAACACGGACAGACAGATATACACACGGACAGACAGATATACACACGGACAGACAGATATACACACGGACAGACAGATATACACACGGACAGACAGATATACACACGGACAGACAGATATACACACGGACAGACAGATATACACACGGACAGACAAAGATACACACGGACAGATAAATATACACAGGTAAAGACAAATATACACACGGACTGACAGATGTACACACGGACAGACAGATGTACACACGGACAGCCAGATGTACACACGGACAGACAGATGTACACACGGACAGACAGATATATTCACGGACAGGGAGATATACACAGGTACAGACAAATATACACGTATAGACCGACACACACACGGACAGACCGACACACACACGAACAGACCGACACACACACGGACAGAAATATATATATACGTGGACATTTACACGCGCACAGAACACACATATCAACAATTAGACACACACATTGGCGTTCACACAGATACACATACCCACACACAGACAAAAACACAGACATACGCACAGGCACACACACACACACTGATACGCAAAGACACACATCAAAACACATATATGTACAGACAGACACACATAGAGACATGCAGCCACTCTACACGCACAGGCACACAGCATACACAGGCATACACAGACTCACATATACAACACACAAAGACACACAGATACAGACACACAGACATATAGGCAGACACACAGACATACAGGCAGACACACAGCCATACAGGCAGACACACAGACATACAGGCAGACACACAGACATACAGGCACACACAGACATACAGACAGACACATAGTCATACAGGCAGACACACAGACATACAGGCAGACACACAGACAGACAGGCAGACATACACACACACACACAGACAGCCAGACACACACGCAGACAGCCAGACACACACGCAGACAGCCAGACACACACGCAGACAGCCAGACACACACGCATACAGTCACGCACACAGATACGCACAGGCACACAGACACGCACAGGCACACAGACACAGACGCACAGACACACACGCACAGACACACACGCACAGACACACACGCACAGACACACACGCACAGACACACACGCACAGACACACACGCACAGACACACACGCACAGACACACACGCACAGACACACACGCACAGACACACACGCACAGACACACACGCACAGACACACAGACACACACGCACAGACACACAGACACACACGCACAGACACAGAGACACACACGCACAGAGATACACAAAGATACACACAAAGATACAAACAGTGACAACGACACACTTATATACACACACACGCACGAGTTTATTTTTCAAAATTATGTCTTTTTGAAAATTAATTCAATCGAATTGCACACCAAGTGATAGATAATTTTCAGATGCATCTGACCATATATTACCATTGATATTAGCCTTTATGCAGTTAATTTCGACTATTTATAGCCGAAGAACTGGTTAAAAATTGTTTTTTTGGTCAAAGTTAGGCTTTGTTGGAAATCAATTCAATCGTATTGCACACAACGTGATAATATTAAGACGCAACTGTTCATGTCAGATATCAGCCGTTACGCAATTAATTTTGACTATTTTTTGAGGAAAAACTGGTTGAAAATTGGGACTTTTCGTCAGAGTTAGTCTTTTTTGGAAATAAATTCATTCGAATTGCACTCCACGTGATAGATGATTTAAAGACGCATCTAATCGTGTACAATATTAGGCGTTTTGCATTTAATTTCAACTACTTATAGACGAAAAACTGGTTAAAAACGGGTTTTTCGTGTATAATTAGGTCTTTTTGGTAAATAATTCAATCGAATTGTACACTACGTGATAGATAATTTTAAGATGCATTTAATCATGTATGATATTAGCCATTTTGCATTCAATTTTGACAACTTATAACCAAAAAGCTGGTTGAAATATGGGTTTTTTGAGTAAAATTAGGCCCGTTTGAAAAATAATAAAATTGAATTTTACACCACGTGATAGCTGATTTTAAGACGCATCTAACTATGTACAATCTTAACCGTTTCGCATTTAATTTCGACGACTTATAGACGAAGAATTGGTTAAAAGACGGGTTTTTTGAGCAAAATTTGACCTTTTTGGAAAATAATCGAATCGAATTGCACACTAAGTGGTAGATAATTTTAAGACACATCTAATCATTCATGATAGTGTCCATTTCGCATTCAATTTTGGCTGCTTATAGTCAAAAAACTGATTGAAATATGGGTGTTTTGAGTAAAATTAGGCCTTTTTGGAAAATAATCGAATTAGATTGCAGGCTACGTGATAGATAATTTTAGGACACATCTAACCATGTATGATATTATCCATTTTGCATTCAATATTGACTACTTTTGGCCGAAAAAGTAGTTTAAACATGTATTTTTTGCGCAAAATTAGGCATTTTTACACACAAGCACGCACGGTATCTGGAAACAGTTTTCCGAGCATAGTTAATTGGAAGTAAAGCCGAAGTCGCACGTGGCTGCATGCACACCTACTATCCCTAGTTGTTGATATTTAAATTTTCCTGCTCGCGAAGAGGGGGGTTGAAATTTGCGGGAAAAACTATTTTTGATTACAGTTTTTTGATCATAACTTGACGAGTACATTAGATAATCCTACAGAGTCACATATCAAAACGTGCGCCTTCACATTCTCTACCTACTGAAATTCGCACATTGCTATTTTCCTGTAATGCGGATGGATATATCGAAAAAAGGCAGCGTCTAGAGAAATTTTTCCTTCCGTTATTGAAGGTAAGTAAAGTCGAAGTACATAATTTTATCTATATAAGAAAAAATCTGCGCATAATGTAAACTAAAATACAACCAACTGTATAAGCAAACGCAATGCTCTCGACAAACACACTTGATAACAAGTATGAATCATTAATATATGACTTTAAATACTTATTTTAAAACTAGTCATCAGTAGTTTTCAAATCTCAGTTTAATGTACATTCCAGTTATTTTGATGCTATATTTATTAGTTCTATTCTAAAATACTGCTACTATTTATAGCAGACTGTTGAGTAACGATAAGATTTATATTAATTATTCATATTAATATAGATGTTAATTTCACTTCTTTAAAAAAAAGGGTACAAAAAAGTATTTAAAATTCAATTATTGTTTATTAAAGAACTATTTAAAATTAAATTACTCATTATAGAAAATAACATTTAATAAACTAATATTTAAATGCAAATAATTGAGAATATATTTTCAAAAAATTAAATAAATTTAAATATTTAAAAATGGAAATTTAACAATTAATCGTTCATTGAAATTAACATTAAAAAACAATCAATATTCAAATGCAAACTATATTAATATAATTACTAAAAAAAAACTACTATTTGAAATGAAACAAAGATGATGTTTAGGTAATGGCTAGTACCTGAAAAGAAATGCTGAAAATCATGAAAAATGATTAGTAAATATATAGGACTTGCCATACAATTTGCATCGACATGTCGCTTCTACTGACACCTGCAACAAGGTGATAACGCATAAAAATCCGTGAAGCGGACTGGATATGCATAACTGATCTGTCACTGCGTTCTCGCAGACTATTCTAACGCTGATATGCAAGTGTAAAGTTGTGATATGAGAAGCGGCTTGAATTACACCTCGGCAATTTATCCACAGCTTTCTCTCAATATGTTAATTACATCAATACTCATTTCGAAACAATATAACATCTTATATATTGATCAGATGATTAATTATATAACCGGTGTAGAATTTGTAATATAATATATATATATATATATATATATAATATATAAAAATTACATAAATAATAAAGTAAACTATACCATTTAATCAAATAACTTGGTATCAATTCGAAATCACTAAGTAAATGTAAATAAATTTTGATAAAACAATATCAAACAAGCACTAAACAACCTAAGCTCCTAATTGTTAGATGTGTTTGGTAGAATTTGCGTTTGCATACAGTTCGGAACATACACTGAATAATAAATAAAAGCACTTACATTTTGTCAATCAGTTCTCTCGTTGCCATCACTGACTCGTATAGCTCCTTTGCAACACTCACTAATACTCACTAATCAGTCACAAAGATTCCCATAATAGCTCTCTGTTTATAAAGTAATCCAATTGGAATTATTACCTTTTTATAAAAAGTATACGATTAAGAAACTAACTAACACATTAGAAAATTTGAAAAAAAATTATCGAATAGATTCGTCGAATGTTAGAAATAAATATTTTCAAAAATGATATCTAAAACAACAAAAATAAATCATTTTTTTAAAAATAAATGAAAATCAAAAATAAGCGTATTAACAATTTCTCTCTCTCTCTCTCTCTCTCTCTCTATATATATATATATATATATATATATATATATATATATATATATACACACAGATAGATACAAAGTGAGGAAGAGAAAAGGAGGAGAGAGAGATAAAAGTATTAATAATTATTCTAAGATCTTACATAAAAAAGATGTACTCAAATCAGAACCATTTAAAATAGGAAAAAAATTGAACACAAAGAAATAATACGATATAAAAATGAGGTTTTAGAATATAAAAAGAATATTTTCTAATATTAATTTCTATATAATTAATTGAAATCAAATCAAATGTAACGATCAATATATGTAAAATTAGCAATAAATAAAAAAATTAAAAAAAATGTCAGTGGGTTACACAAAACATCGTAATTGACATATTATATTTTTTTGAAATAAAATGAACCTAAGCAAGATGTATCTAGAATTATTTTTGGATATTTTGGACGATCTTTTACTATCAAATAATTAGAAATGTATTAAATATATTAACTAAATAAATTAAAACACACCGAAATATAAAAATGCACTAATCACACACGATACACCGATGCTAACCGCACTGATTTCTTAGAAGAACTACGAGTGACGGCCGATTCAATCAATTTTATGACAAACATTACATAATAGCATCGGTAAATGTTATTCAGTTGATTCTGCCATGCATCGCATGAAATAACGATGCAGTTAACGATTCATTATTCAATATTCACTTATATAGATATGTATTTAAAATTCTTTTATTATCACTTTAGGTTATTTAATATACCGACGACTGGTAAAAGTAATGAAAATTTAATGGAATTCATATTTCATACTAGTAGTACTATAAGATATAATGTTTTCAATTATATATATATTTATATATATATATATATATATAAATATATATATATATATATATAAATATATATATATATATATATATATATATTTATATATATATATATATATATATATATATATATATATATATATATATATTTGTACTTCACTTTAGTACTTGTAAAGCCATTATCGACGGCACGTATATTGTTAAATAGTTGTGTATAATAAAGTTAAAAAAAAACAATTTTATTACTATTTTTAGCAAATTCCTGTTTCCTATCCTCAATTACTTTTCTTTGCAACAACAATCACACTCACTGCAATTTCGTTCGAAATGAGTGGCAACAAGGAAGCAACATCAAAGCAATGACTTTAGTAACTTCCTTCAAAAAAATCTCATGTAAGTAGTTGTCATTATTTAACATGGTTTATACATCTGACGTCCAAATTCTATCAATTATATATATATATATATATATATATATATATATATATATATATATATATATATATATATATATCGTAAAAACCACTACCAATATTTCTTTGAGATATTAGAAAATAAATACCAAACATATCGAGTAGAAGTACATTTATGAATATTTAAAAAGAAATATATATATATATATATATATATATATATATATATATGTGTGTGTGTGTGTGTGTCCTGATTTGGTGAAATGTAGATGGCGACCATCAAGATGAGCATTCCATTTTCTGTAACACATTGAGCAGTACATATATCTCCAACAACTGTTATTGTTACTCCTATCGATTGTGTTTGTTGAAAATTGCAATCCATGTGGGGAGTAACAACATTACCTGTATCACTAGATTTGTGATCAATCATCACTTCTCCAGATCGATCGACTGGACGTTTATTTTGAACAACACAATTGAAGTTAGAGATATCGATTCGATCCTCATTATTTAGTCAAGTCTCAAAAAGAAACCATATGTTTGACTACTGAATACCTGCGTCAGTGAGATCGACCGAGTGAGCGCGAAGACTTTGCCAATTTAAAGAAGAAATTGACAATCCTCTCTTGCTGTGGATGAAATCTAGTAACACATTCTCTATTGTCATCAGACGATTAACAGATAATCTATAAATTCCTCATATAAAGAGCTCATTGGAGTTGTCGATCGTCGATCATGACAAAACCTGGCTACATTATCACGAGTTACAATGTAGAGTCCTTGTATTCTTGTGACGGGTGATAATTCCATATAGAGTAACTACTGACAGTGTGTTTTACTCCCTCACCGTTTGTATTCTTCAGGTCAGTATCTCTGAACCCAGTCTCTTCTCTCTCTCTCTCGCACTCTTGAAGTCATATTCGTTCCATCTCTCTCGTTCACGGCCTATGTTCATGGCGACGTTTTTCGTGACCGCCGTATGATTTTACTTCTGGCTATCGCGCCCATAGAAGTTTCACTTCAAAATCACAAGACAAAATTAAAAGTTTACGATGGATAACAATTCGAAATCCACCGTACTCTCCAGATTTTGCACCATCGCATTACCATATTTTCACACACCATCGCATTACCATATTACCACATTTTTTAGATGGTAACATTTTTAAAAGTTACAAAGAAGTTAAAAATGGACTAGCTTAGTATGTTATTTCAAAGGTTCCTGATTTTTATAAAAGAGGAATTAAAATGTTGACAGGGAGATGAAGAAACGTATTTAACGAGGGTAATTAATTTTGAAATTATTTTTTAGTAAATAAAATTGTTAATATTTACTTTTCATTTTTTTTTTTTAAAAAAAAACGATATTCTTTTCCGGTACACCTAACATTAAACGATACAAACAATAAATTGAAACAAGTACCGGGAACTGAAAGAAGTGAATTATGTGACGGGGAAAAGAAAACACGAATTTATTTCATACGGGAGATATATTTGTGGAAAAAATCATTATGTACACAATAAAAGAGATTTTATAATAATATTCACACTGAATGTATATACATTTATAGAAAATTAACTTTTTCGTGCCGGGCAAAAGGTCCGGCAGGACGATATCTCTTACACAACGATCGCACACACGACATCGACTCGTCGACGCTTACATACGAGACACACACATATAAAGCGGACGCGTGCGCGACCGATACATACAAAGTATTGCTTTATTTTGTTATTTATTTAGTCGTCTTCACGTTCTGCGGAGTGTACGTGAGGGGCGTGAGCCGCTGGTGGTGCGGGGCACGCGCTTCACGTATGCCACTCATCGTCACGAACGAAAGCACCTACCTACCTACCTATTAGTAGTAGTAGTACTCTAAGTGTATACATGTGAATGTGTATACATACATATATATATACACATACATATATATATATATATATATATATATATATATATATATATATATATATATATATATATATACATTTAATATACAACGTACAAAATCGTCTCACGTTTACGGTACTGATCCGACGTCATGACGTCTTATACGGTAGTAATATCGGATGATGATGTTTGATGATGACGATGATGATAATAATAATGATAATAATAATAATAGTTATAATAATATTACAATATCTTTATGTACAAAAAAAGTTTACAAAAGTTTACACTACTAACTGACTGACAGACTGTTCATCGTCACGAGTCGATGACTATTGGCGGTAATGATGGTATTATAGTGATGGCAACAGTAGAAATAGCAGCAGCGGCGGTAGTAAGTCGGCGCAATGTCCGCGTCGGAGCGTTTAAACACGTGTCCTGTTCACGTTCGTAGTCGCGCGGATCGATCAGACTCGTTTCCAGTGGAAAAAAAAATCCTGAAGAAGTTGTCACGCTGCTCTCTCCTCTCTAGTCTGTCTATCACGAACGTCGTCCGAGCCGTCGACCTGCGCCGCCGCTCTTCCGTCGTTTACGTTTAGCGTCACGTTTGAATGCCACATTGCCCGGATCGTCGGCGAGTTGCGGATATCTGTGCACGCTGCGTATGTCGACACCTTCGTATCCATCCACGTCGCCGTGTGAAACTAGTTCCTCTTTCTCTTCCTCCGTCCAATCGCCGCGGCCCTGCAAACCGGCAGCGACGAGTTGCTTCTCAAGTTCCCAAGCACGTTCGACGGCCCGTTTGTGCGCATGTTTCAAAATACGATGACGTTCCTGTGCCGGATCGACGCCATAACGCACGACAACCACGGCGTCGCGGTCGTGCAGTCTCAACTCTTTGCCGGCGCTACCACCTTCAGCCGGCTCGTGCGTTGTCACGTTGAACATGCCGCCGAGACGACGCAATTCCTCCGTATCGTCCCGTATTTTCAGAGGATTGTCCTTAACGAAATAGAATATGTCTTGATCGTGCACGCTGAAGTGCAGGTCTAGGAAATGAGAATCATTGAAAACGGAAGTGACGACGTCCTGGACCACGCCGTTGACACCGTCGACGACGCTGACAGAAGCGCGACCACCGACACGTGACACGAGCACTCCTTCGCCGAACACGGATCGCCGGTGCGCGACGCGCGGTAACAATTCGTGCGATTTCGGTTCCATTTTCAGTGCCGGCCTCGGTGCGAAACCGGCGTCCGCGAAACGCGCATCTATTTTGTCGACGACGCAACGCAGCCCGGAAACGACTGCGAACTCTGGAGCTAGGCGGGGCCGTGCGACCGCGGCGCTCGGATGATACGCGGCGGTCGCTGCGTAACGGGAGCCGAGCATAGCGTTGAAATCGTATCCGTACAGTGCGAGCCATTCGTTGAGATCGGTCATGTGACCGGCACGGTAACGAACGCCGATCGGATCGTTGTCGCGGAATCGATATATGAACACGTCGGTCGGACGTGCGAGCTTCTCGGCTAGTTGTTCCCATGCCGGCGTCATCCACTGGCCGACGAGCGGGTCGTACGGACGACCCTCGATGTAAACTAGTCGGGTGTACGGATCGTATATGCCGCCGTGGAAGTCGACGGGTAAGTAAAAGTCTGGATTCGAGTCACGGACGATACGGCCGAACGGCGTCCGTCGGACGGCCTTCACGACGTTCCCGTTCGTGTCGAACAGCGCGAGCGGGGAACCGTTCTGATCGGCCGCCACGTAGAAACGTTGTTCGGACGTTTCAACGGCGAGGAGCACCCTCTCGGCGCCGTACATGAACCTGAACGTCTTGCCGGCGTGCGGGAAGTGCGCGTGCGTGACGAGCGTCGGCTCGCGAGGATTCGCGTACAGGAACTGTGTGACGTTGCCGCGATCGTCGCGCCACGCGACGAGTCGCGCCCGGTCGTCGTACCGGTACCACGTTTCGAAACGATCCCGTTCGACCGCGTGCACGAGGAGCCCGCGCGCGTCGTACCTGTAGCGTTGCTCGCCGCGACGGACGACGAAGCCGCGCGCGTCGTACGTGTTCAACTCCGTGTCGCCGTACCGGACGACACGGTCGCCGCTGTCGTACACGAGGGCGACCTTCTCACCGCCGCCGTCGATCACGCCGACAATGTTACCGTTCTCGTCGTAGACATACTTCCAGCCGCCGACACCGTCGTCCACCAGCACCTCTAATACATGACCGTCGGCATTGTACGTGACACGTTCGCTGGACGTTGTGCGGCCGACGAGCAGCCGTCGACTCGAAATGCGATCCCTAGCGTCGTACTCGATCTCGAGTCTGAACACTTCGAACGATTTAATGTTGACAAGCGTCGACAGCTGTCGACCGTGCGCGTCGCGTTCCGAAATAGTGAAGAACTGCTTTCCACTGTCCTGTGTGACCGATCGATTGAACGCACTGCGATACACACGCAGATCCCCGACACCTTCGAGCGAGCCGACGCTCTGTTCATATTTGTAACGCAGTTGAGGTAAACGTTTGCCGCCGATGTCGACGTCGACGCCGGACGGGCGCGCGTTCCCGTCATACTGGAATCTGAAATGCGCATCGTCGAGTCCAGCCCTCGCGCCGAACCTCCACCTCTCGTCCTTCGGTATTCCGGCGTGGTATTTGAATTCCCGCCGTAATTCAAAATCTGGCTCCACGATGTCGACGGCGCGGAGTAGATGAGTGTTCTCGTGATAAGCGTAATGGATCGACGAAAGTCCGCCGGCGAGACTCGCCTCGAGCCGTCCTAGTCTATCGTACGCATACGCGACTTTGCCCGACTGATGCGGGTACGCTTTCGCGAGGATTCGACCGTCGTCATCGTAGAGTATTTCGTACGGGTGACGATTTGTCGGCGCGTAATACCGATACTTATAGAAGCCGAGCGACGTTTGTAACGAGAACGCGTGTATATGTCCGCGGGGCGTGGTCAGGGAACGGAGCGCTCCCGTGTCGTCGTACTGTAGCAGATAGTCGCTGCCGCGCGGCGTTGTCACCTTCAGCGGTAAACTGCTGAACGAGTCTTTGAACGTGTAGATCATCGATGAGCCGTCCCCGTACTTTATTTCGTTGAGACGTCCTGCACGATCGAAGCCGTACGTTTCATTCAATTCGCCGCGACGCCAGCTCGTCAGCCGTCCGTATCGATCGTACTCGAGTTCGACTCCGGCGAAAGAGTTATCGCGCGGTGTCCACTTGACCGGTCTAGCCGTACGATCGTACGTGACGTTGAGCAGCGGGACACGATTCTCCAAGATCACTGCGAGACTTGCAGCGATTCTGTCGTACTCGAACGTCAGTAAATTCTCGCCATTGACACGCAACCTTCGTCCGATTACGCGGACCGCGCCGGACGTCCGATCGACATCTCCACTCGGAACACCGTCGCTACCATTGTTCCCGGCTTGCCGCTGCGGTTTGTGCACGTAGTAACGCCACTCGAAACGATTCGCAACGTCTCCGCCGATTTCCGTACGTTGTTTCGCCGGGACCGGATAGCTTTCGCCTAGCAGTGGATCGATATCGGCGAGTACTGTGTACCGTGCTGTGTCGGTTGCGACCGCTTGTCCCGACGGTGATACGCTGACAACGCTTCCGTCTGGAGAGACGTACGCTCGCGAACGTGCTTCGCCGACGCGCGTCACGACCGAAGCGCCCCGTATCAGCATCGAAGTGGAAGGCGCGCCCGCATCGCCGACGTCCGCGTCCCGACGTATCGTGACAGTCGCCCCGTCGACGGACAGATCGAATGACAGAGATATCGCACGGCCGGTCGGCGTGACGGCCGACGTCAATCGACCGAACTCGTCGTAAGTGTAAACGTAACCGCGGCCGCTTCCGTCGAGTCGCGATTTAAGCAACCCCGTCGCGCCGTGATAGTCGAATGTCACGTTGTAATTGTCCGGTGTGCTCAGCTCGTGTAGCATTCTCATACGGGTCATCCGTAAACGACACTTCTGGCCCTCGGTGTTCTCGATCGAATTCACTGAACTCGAATAGTCGCGGAGCAGAAACACTTTGTTCCCTGCAGAGTCCGTGACAGTGCTGAGTTTCCCGTTGCTCGTATTCACGTTATACGTGAAGACGTAAACAGTTTCGCCGGTTAGTATGTCTTTGGTCGCTACGTGTTGGCCGAATCGATTAAACACGTAGATTTCTTGTGAATCGGGCGCATAGATTTCATATTCGCGAGAGGAACCCGCGTCGGGGATGCTGGCGATCACCGAGCGAACACGATAATTCGCTTGGTCGGCCACGTGAAGGATACCGTCAGGTCCGACAGCGACCGATGATATGGTGTCAAAACGTGCACTAGCTGCAAGATGACGATCGGCTCCGATACAATCGCAGCCACGTTCCAGACAATTACATTTAGAGTCCGCGCCTGCGAACGGAGCAATCCGGCCATCGGTGCCAACGACACGGATGCGATTGACACGCTGCGAATCGCTCTCTGCGATATACAACCGTCCGGACGGTCCGAAAGCGATACTCTGCGGCATGACGAGTGTCGTCCGTGTTGCGAGCGGTCGTTCCGCATCCGGTCCGTTCGCCGATCCGGTGCTGAGCGGAAGCGGCGCACAATGAAGAGGACGTCCGGCGATCACTTTCACGCGACCATCCGACGCGAGACGGAGCACCATATGATCGTCGACGACGTGCAAAGAGTCGTCGAGCGGCGAAACAGCCAACTCTGTCGGCCAACGAAGTCTGACTTCAGCAACGCTGAGCGTACCTTCACACGGTAACGGCCTCCAGTGTGATTTGTGTGCGTGATCGCCGATTACGGTCGTGACGATTCCGTCGCGATCGACTGCACGGACGTTCGTCCCGTCCGCAAAGTACAGTACGTTATCTGCAGAGACCGCAACGCCCTTCGGATAAGCGAGTTTCGCGTCACGCGCGAGCGCACCGTCGCCACAATGCGCTTCGTCGCCTGGCAAACATCGTTCTCCCGATCCGACCGCCGGTTCCCAGTTATGTTCGGGATCTGAATAATCAGACGTGTCACGTACACGGACAATCCGGTGCGATTCTGGATCAGAAATGAATAAAGTTCCGTCGATTGGACTCAACGCAAGATGATATCGGTACGAAACACGTGTTGCACTGCAATGAAAAAAATATTTATATATATATATATATATATAAAAAAACGTTAATATTTTCCATTCTTAACCAATAACTAGTGTAAATACAACTCCAGCATGTAATGAAATCTTTATAGTCACATAAAAGTATTTCTCTAGTTCATTTAAAATTATTAAGAACACCCTATTTTTTCTTCAGTTGAATATTAAATATCGATTTTCAATTTAATACTCTAATGATTTCCGTTATTAAACATTGATTATTAAGTCAACAATTATTTTTTTCGCATAAATAACTTTTATTAATATTGTGAATAGTTTGTTAAAAAAATAAACTACAAAGCCAAAACAATATATTTGAATAAAACAGAAAAAAGAAAAATGAACTCTATACTTAAACAAAATAAAATTAAAATAATGTCTTTCTCGCGAATAAATAATTAATATTGTTCTCCATTATTTATTCTATTATTAATATTTTCAATCATATACTAGATCTAATTAAAATATATTCCTATTCTAGTTTACTAAATTGAAAAAATTAACTCTCACATTTCTTCACTTATTATTTGCCCAAAACGTCATTGCCGCAGTCATATTGACGTTCTAAACTATTGAATAGAAATACTGAACAGCAGTAAATAGAATAATGATATATTGGAGACATAATACCATTTTAAAATTAAATAGCGTCACATATTAATTTGTGAGCCGTTTTTTTTTTTGAAAGTGGTACAAGTCCGTTTTTGGAAAAAATGAGTTAATGGTAGTTGTAGTCAGATATTGATATCCTCTTTTTATATTTATAACCACACAGTCAGTGGTGTACAATATCCTTATGAATTAATCAAAAGAAGTTGAACTGTAAAATTTTATCGCAGGAATGTTTTTGTTAAAACTGGAAAAAGTCCATTCAAAATAATGATAATTGAAAATACTTCCTAACCACATTAGTTATTAATTATTACGACTTCAGTGTGCACTGTCCTTAAAGTCATTACAGCGGATAATAGCTAATGGCTTAAAAACATAATGTCATAAACAAAATAAAGATGTTATTGCTCAGATGAAGTGATGAGAGGTCATATTACTCATTTCGTTTAGTCTTTCGCAAGCTTCAAGTGATTGGTTTGTGTTTCTTAAACTAATGGATTGCAGCATGAGTATTATTTGATATCATGGCTATCAAAGCAGAGAATCACTTACTTTTAGGTAAATCATATTTCATAACTTATTACGATGAGTTCTGACACTTTAATTTTGAAAATAACAGCAATTATTTTGTATAACTTTTTGAATAAAATGTTTTTAAATTTTATTGTTATATAAAACAAAATATTTTATTTTTTATTTTTATTTTACTTTAATATTACTTTAATTTTGACAATAAACTAATATGATTTTTTTATGAGAAAAAGATAGGATGAAAAATGTAACATGTTGAAGAAAGATAAACTGAAATAAGTTTTCATTGAAATTGTATTTGATCAAAGCTAAAGATATTGGAATAATCTTCTAAAAAGTATACCTTTTCAATCAATTATATAAAAAAATGTTCGAAATGTGAATTAAAAGGCTGCATTTTAGGTGTAAAAAAATCTTAAATAATTGATAAAACTAATTTTTATTTGATACATTCCCGTATATTAAATCTTAATTTACTAAATCAAATGTCCGCATCATGTCTTTTCCGCATTTAATTAAGTATTGATATTAGTTTTTTGATGCATTAACTTTTTAGTTATATGTGATTGATATATTCATTACTTTTATAAATTCATTTATAAACTTGTTATCTTATTTTTTAAATTTATCAAAACTAATTTATTTTTAAACAAGAATATAGTTTTTACTTACTTAAGTCGAACAACAGTTCGCACAGTGCCATCGGGTAGAATGCGACGTACAAGATCGAAATCTCCGACGAAAATCGAACCATCAGGTGCTGCAGCAAGAGCGACAGGTGCTAATAAACGTTGTTTGGCTGCACGTCCTTCACAATCTATGCATTCAAGCGGTCGTTGATGTCCATCGCCCATTGTTGTAACGATTACACGCGGCTTATGCTTTAAATATATATTCGATCCATCGCCTTTCTGCAAGATACCTTCGTGGAAATTGTACCGATGGTGAACGTCGAGATTCCATCCGCCGACCTCTGACACGCTCATGTCGTGACCGCTCAATTTTGTGGTCTGGACATCCCATATCGCATCGTCGCAGTCTGAGTATACATATCCGACTTTGACGATCGCCGTCGTGACACCGTACACACGTTGACGATAAACATTGAGTCTGTTCCATGCGTAAGTGAAACGAATCGTCGGATCTGCCTCGAAAGTACGCTCGAAAAGAATTCCTTCGATCGTGATGCGTAATCGCACTAAAGCGAGAGTCGGTGGTATTGTTGCGGGCGTCAGTTGGAGCTGGATGGTCGAGAGGTAGCCGGCAGCACGAGAACTATGGTAGACCAGGTGCAAGCCTGTGCCCGGAACACGTAGACTTTCTTGCACGACTTGCGATTCGGCGAGGATTGCACTCCGGTCCGGACACGCTCCTTGAAAGCCGTGCTTCCACGTTGCAAGGACCACCGGTTTCATTGCATCGTAGTCGTGTGCCGCGCACGCTCGTTTCGATATTATATGGCGACGATCATCGCCACCGTTCGATGACGTCGACGTCGATGTTGTCATGACGACATCATCGATGATCACTACTTCGTTCCATGGTGCGTAGGTGACCCGTGTTTGAGGACGAAACGGTGAACGGCCGAATTGCAGTGTTACAGCACCACCGCCATTCACGAGCAAATCAAACCATCCGTCGTCCCGTGTCAGTGTGAATCCTTCAAGCAATGTACTTGTGCTTACACGTACGCCCATCAATCCAGCCCCAAGAGCTGTAATTACACGACCTCTCACCACGGCCGACCGACTGCAATATAATAATAATTGTTTTAGATGTTCACATCTTTATTTGAGGCGAGCTACAGGTTACATTCTGTGATTTGGAATCAATTATATATTACTATGTATATCTATTAAAAATGTGTGAATGAATCTAGTATATAACTATATGCATGTGTATGTATGAATGTATGCATGTGTATGTGCATGAGTGTGTATGTATAAATTATTCTATTCTGGAAAATGTACTACTTTGAATATTTATTTAAATGTATAATGGTTATGTATTGATTTTACCTATAATATGTTTCATAAATTTCTAAAAAGATTCGGTAAAAGATTAAAAATAAATACATGTTTGTTCATTCATATATATATATATATATATATATATATATATATATATATATATATATATATATATATGTATGTATGTATACATGTAGTAGGCACAGTCCGATGATCAGGCAAAGTCCGACTTTAACTAGTCAATATATTTCCTGATTATAAAATTAAAATGAGATTACCTTCACCCACACTTTCACCATCACCTTCATCCTCACTCCCACACTCTATACTCCGGGCTGTAAGCCTACGCTTGACCTGGTGATGGTGAAGGTGTGGGTAAAGGTGATCTAATTTTAATTTTACAAATCAGGATATATACGGACTAGTCAAAGTCCGACTTTGACTAGTCATTGTATATCCTAATTTATAAAATTCAAATTACCCTCACCCTTTTTTGACCCGGCCGAGCTCAGGTATACAGCCCGGAGTAGAGGTGTGAGGGTAAGGATGAAAGTGAGGGTGAGGTTGATCTAATTTTAATTTTATAAATCAAGATATATATTGACTAGTCAAAGTCCGAAATAGAACCTCTACTCCGGGCTATATACCTGCGCTTAGCCGGGTCAAAAAAGGGCGAGAGTGAGGATGAAGATGTGGGTGAAGGTGAACCAGTTTTAATTTTATAAATCAAGGTATACATTGACTAGTCAAAGTCGATCTTTGCCTACAACATGTTATCGTCAAAGTTCGACGACCAGACAAAGTCGGACTTTGACTGACGGCGGCGGGGCAAACCGCAGTTTGCCTAGGCAAAGTCGGACTTTACCGGCAACATATATACATACGTATGTATGTAGGTATGTATTTTTGGGGAAAAACAATTTATTTAATGGTTAACATTTCTTAAATGAAGTGTCAAGATTTTTAAATAAATTAAAAAATCAATACAAAATGGAATAAAAAATTGCATTTTTTAATAAAACGTCTGAGATCAGACTTCTATATCAATTATTTTGTTCATTTTACATCAATAAATCATTATATCAATTTACGAACACTTTGATAATCATACTGTTCTTTTATACATATATATATATATATATATATATATATATATATATATATATATATATATGTGTGTGTGTGTGTGTGTGTGTAATATATATATATATATATATATATATATATATATATATCTGTAAGTGTATGCATGTGTGTGTGTGTGTGTGTATGTGTGTGTGCATATAAGTAATTTAGCGTGAAACATTACCAAGCAATAGGTTACCACTAAGCAAAAATGAAGTGTAGTTATCTAAAGACTAGTGAGTCATTATTACAATTAATTCAACGTGGAAATAGTTGTAGTTAATCAATTAATTTAATTTTGATTAATTCCCTTAATCAGTTTTCAATTTCAGAGTTCAATTTTCTTACAATGGCTCTCTTTTCTCTCACTCTATTAATTTGAACTTAATAACAGATACACTTTTTTTTCGTTCATTTTGAAAAAAATAATAATTTGGTGAAAATTGAATCAAACAATAATGATTAACGAAGAGATGAATGTAAAAACTACAGTATATTCATTCTTTCACGGTGGATCCCGTGCTTAGAATGAATTGCATTCTTGCATATTTTATTCATTACTTTCATTGCAAAAAAAAACTTCTAAATTAGATTAAAGACGAAATGATTGAGGAATTTAAAACCAACAGAATTTTTACTAATATTAGTTATGGTTTGTTTTCCAATAAAAACGAGATTACACCCTGACTAACCTGTGTCTTCTTTTCAAGAAATAATACTATTTAAAATATTTTTTTAAATGTATGTTTCGTTTGTTTTACTAAAAATAAAAATATTGGAACTCAATCTAGCTAGCAGACATTTTCGCTCGTTGGCAACACTAAGATTGGTTTACATATTCGTTGTTATTCTGTTATGAATTATTTGCCTGGATATGGCTTGTGTACAGAACAGTTTAAGTGTATTGTTGACAGTATAGTTATTAGACGAGTACTTAAAGTACGAGTATGCCACATACATAACTTTTACTTTTTGGCCTGATGTCCAATTTAACCAACTGTTGCTAATTTTCTATTTGAGTAGCAACAACGTCTATTTTTTATTACAGCAACTTTTTAACTATTATTAGTCAAGCACAGGGATAGATTTTAGAAACAATTAATATTTATTTGAAATAAAATGTTTTTCTCGTGAACAATTACATGTTGCTATATCAAGAGTCAAATGTTGACCACAATTAGATCAATAAATTTCACATTTCTGATCAGAAAAGAGGAATAGAAAATTAATTTGTAAAAATGAATTTAGTTACAGTGTTAAAAACTACTTTAATAGTATATATGTGTTTAAAAATTTATTTTCAATAAAATCTGCAATGTAATTGATTAAAAAATAATACATATTCTTTAGAAATTAGTTGATATAACGATATGGTTATTTACATTACTGCTAATAAAAATTGTATCTGCTAATATATTATATATAAATAAATTATTTTTTTATTGATTGAATATATTCAAAATGAACCTTTCTAAATAATATTTTTTATAAAATATTTACAAAATTATTCCTTTTTATCCCACAAACCATATTTTTTCTAATCAAAAATATTCAATAAAATATTAATGATGATTTTTGACAGTAACTTATGCGCATTGGTAGCAATGCTATCATCTTCGGAGCGTCAAGTTACAGAAACATTAACACTTAAAAGTCTTTAAAATTTTTGAAAATCTGAACCTTGGGGCTCTAAAGATAATGGTATTGCTCTCGAAATGTGCTTAAGCAACAATCAAAAATTATCAATTATTTACTGAATATTTTTGACATGAAAAAATTTTGTGGTTTATGGAATGAAAAGAGAATTCATTTCTGAACGTGAATTTGGGTACAGTATCAAAACTGTGTTTTAATGTATAATATAATTTTATTTGCAACGATTTTATATTGTCAATAAAATTATTAACATATACATATATATATATATATATTATTTGAAATTTTCAGTTCTTAAAAAAATTACTAGATTCACATGTTTTTATATTTAATTCAAACATAAGCATGATATACAAAATATACAAAAAAAGAAATATATTTACTATCAGTAATATATGTGCAAAATTTAGTATGCTCTTACTTTTAACTGATTTAATACCCAATGTTTTTGACAAAAATATTTTAATGTTTATAAAATCTATGAAAAATGAACCCAAAAAACACTAATGATAATTTATTGATATATTTTTTATTTGATATTGATTATATATATATATATTAATCAACTGACTTGTGTGTTAATTTCTTACTACCCATAGAAATAAAATTATTTTTCGAATCCTTAAAATTACTGCATTTTTCAAGAGAAGACATTAAAAAAATGTTTTTAACTAAAATATAAAAATACATGTGGCTAATAGATATATATATATATATATATATATATATATATATATATATATATATATATATAAAGTTACAATTTTTATAATGAAGAAACATTTATTTTGTGTTTTATTTATTTCAGATAATTTTATCTAAAAAATGTAAAATAAATAAAAAGTATAGTATCACTAGTGAGATTAAGACTACTCTTGTGTATATATATATGTGTGTGTGTATGTATATATGTATGTGTATATATATATATATATATATATATATATATATATATATATATATATATTTATTGAGTGTAGGGTGAGGGTATGTTGAGATATACATGAGCCGAAGTCTTGTACTTGACCATTTTTCTGCTGATTGGATTCTGTATATTTTGAAATGTATTTTGTGTATATTGAATAAGTATATAGTATGATGTAGATAACATATATTTGATCACAAATTTATAATTACTAAATATATTTTTTAATTAATACAAGTGTTGCTTTATAAAGAAAAAAAGTTCTGTATATAACACAAAGATAAATTGAGAAGCAAATGTTTACAGTATTAATGAATGGACAATATGAAAAAACAAAGCAACAAAAAAATTCACAAACACAATTCATTAACGAACAGGATACGTAAAGGAAATGACAAATCTGCATGCAACTTTAAGACGTTGAGAAGCGTACATACGACGCAAATGTACGATTCCCAATATCACGGATAACAAAAAACAAATAGACAAAACAAAAATAGTGTGACGGTATGTCACGACAGTGTGTTAGTAAACCACAGCACACTGTTGCAACACTCCATCGACACCAATTACATATATGATCAGCTCTCCTTACCTCGCGTTGAAATGGTTCCAAAATACACTGAGCAGCAGGGAAAAACAAAGCCGATCAAGGTTATCACATTATAACGGTGAGTCGAAAATATTTACACTTTATTATTATAAAGCGTTATATTGTTTCGACAACATATCGACTATTGTAACATACAATACATTGTTGATCGTACCATTATTCACTTTAAGAGTAATGCGCATTAATATTTGGAGATGATTACATAAATTCATGGAGTCAAAACCAATGTATGGTACGATAGTCGATTAATATTCTTATAGGCATCGAACGAAGCGGATTCGTTTCAATGAAACATGAAAGTATATTAAAATATAAATGATTCAATTACAGATAATTCCTATCAAAATATTTAATATTCAAGAATAAAAATTTTAGATCAAGATTCTTAATCCGTCTCTGAATTATAATAGAAATAACAATTGATTAAAATTTGTTGAAGAAAAGAAGATTTTTTAAGTGTACATTAACATGTAATGTACACACACTCATACAAATAAATAATATGTCATTTCATTCATATTCTTATGTATTTTTCATTCAGTGATTAATATTCTATAGCATTAAAATTATTTTTAATACAAAAATGGATTTCATATGTATTAGTTTTATAATAAAAACAAAACAACAATGAATTTGAGATGTAATTTTGTATAATGGAAAATAATTTATAATGCTGTTTTTTATAGTTAATAATATTTGAAAGTGAAAAAAATATTCCTATTATTATTTACTAAAAAACCAGAGTTCATGTATTAAAATATTAATGAATAAATAAAAAAAATATTCTTCTGCTTTTTAGTCGTTATCTACAAATGTTTAAAAGTTGAATCAAAATGTATCACTAATTAATTAAATAAGATAGTACTATATTTATAATAATATAATTAATTGGCATTAATGATTTTAGTATGATTTTTAAATTAAATATCACATTAAAATTTAAATTCAATATGTAAATTTATTAGTAAAGTCTATATATATATATATATATATATATAGATTTGACACACACACACACACATACACATGTAAACATAAAATAACAGATATCCTGTTTTAAGGGCATCATACTCTATCAGTTTGGCCGTCAGTTCTGACTGATCAGCTATGATCGGTACGATAAGCTAAAAATGTGTGGTATGTGTATCGTTCCATTTTGAACTGATCAGTTCAACTAAATAGCTGAAAGAAATTCCATCAATTTATCTGTCCAACCAACTGAACAGAAGTAAAATTTTAAAGTGTGTGTTGAAGTTTCAATTAGTTAGTTTTTGTTTGTCTCTTTTTGTAATAAACTTAGTTTTTTAAGTTATTTTTAGTTAGCTAAAAATTAAATTAAATTTTAACCACTTAAAATACAAATTAATTGCGACACCTTTATAATAGAAGAATAACTACATAGAAGGATTTACATGAATATTATGACACCCTCGTCGGGAACGAGCAGATAAAAATTTGTTTATTAAATTCAACATATCAGGTAGATCTGATAATGTGTGTACACACAGTGTGATCAGTTAAAATTCTTTAGATTTAACTGATCAGTCAGAACTGATGGCTAAACTGGTAGTGTATAGGGCCCTTTAAGCACACTGAATCATATTAATTATATATATATATATATATATATATATATATATATATATATATATATATATATATATATATATATATATATATATATATATATATATATATACATTTAAATATATTTTACTTAAATAATATGTAATATTTATATATGAAATATAAAAAATAATATGTTATGTTCAGAAATTTGATTATAAAATAATTATTTAATAATTTAGAAAATAAAATATTAATAAAAGTATATCTATGTATATATTTTGTATTAATAAAAAAAAAATAAATCTTTTTTTTATTAACTATTGGAAATAACTTTTTCCTCACCTCACAAACTATAAAAAAATTTTTATCAAAAAAGCATTCAAGTTCGATATAATCTGTATCATAGATTATCCATAAATAAAAAAAAAATGTTGATTGTAGCACATGTTTTTGTATCTTAGCACTGTAAAAAGAATGGCATTTCTATGGACATGTATACAATAATCAAATCTTATTATTGAATTATTTCTAATTATCGAAATCTTTGATAAGAAAAAATTATTTGATTATGCGTAAGAGAACAATTAATTTGTGAAATTTAGACACAGTCCTAATTGTATTTCATTGATTATTGATATTAAAAAAGTTAAGCGAAAATAAATTGAATATAATTTTGTATTGAATTGAATATAGTTTAAATATAATTTTTGATTGAAATTATAATTTAACATTGTATATAATTTTTTGTATTAAAAATATTAATAATTTGTGGTTTAAAATTGTTATATATATATATATATATGTATATTCTTTAATTTTTAGATTAATACAATTATTCATGATACTTATTATAAAGTTAGTTAATTTTGAGTTAAATATTTTTTAAAAAATGAATATCAATCACTGACAACAAAACTATTAATATATTATTTATATATTGCATATTAAATGATTTAACAATATTATACACACTTTTACTTTCTTTTATATTTACTATTAATTTACACTGACGTGCATAACTATATGATATATAATTATTAAGTATATAAAATATTTAAATACACTTATAAATTGATATATACATACATATATATATATATATATATATATATATATATATATATATATATATATATATATATATATATATATATGTAGATAAGTAGATAGGTATATAGAGATATAGACGGATAGATATATGCACATAAGTAAAATTAGACTTAATAATCTTATATCCACAAAACATTAACAGTCATTCAACGTCATTAAAGAGCCATTTAAATTTTGTTTATATATATTTATTATGAAATTAAAGTGAACTTAGAATCTTGGATATAATTAATATACTTTAGTGACATAGGCTCATAACGTTCGATGCGTCACACATAACATGAAGGAGGTGATTTGACATAGGGCACAACAATGCATCGAAGAATCGAAAAAAATAAAGAAAGAAAAACTTGAAAAATCCTCAAACAGACACATTTGACACATTTTCAAAACGTTGCACCTCTTCAAGTTATTAATCATTAATAATTTTTGTATGTATCTATGTGTATATGTATGTATGTATGTATATATATATATAATATTTATATATATATATATATATGTATATATATATATATATATATATTAAAGCTAATATTTTTCATCAAGCATATGTGGCTTTAATGAACCAGATAGCGTTTATAAAATACTTGAAAAGCATAGTTTTGAAAGTGCATCAATATTTCCAAAACAATTAGTGTTTTGGTAATGTCTTTTGTTAAAATTTTCACCTTGGCTCAGGCCAGAAACATGATAACTGACATGAAGAAATTAATTTTACCTTTCGTTGAAAGTTTCATGACGTGCATAATTCTGAAGGCCTCCTTCATCTATTAAAAATTTCATGCGTTCAAAGAATGATGCTGTGATAGCAGGTGGCTGTTTACGTAGTAAGATGTCGATTGGTTTTGGTGACGTCACACAAAGTTGACTACTGCGACAAGCTCGATCTGAACAACATTCAGGGTCTTCACAATCGACAAGACCATCTGTATTAAGGAAAACGATTGTGTATTGTATACAATTTATTATTTATTTATTAAAGAAATATATTCTTAAAAATAACTCTAGTACCTCTATCATTGTCTCTTCCATCATCGCAGTTTTGTTCGAGTAGTACTCCACAGTCTCGTCCATCCCAGCCATCATAACAACGACATTCCCAAGCACCATCGATGTTTACACGACATTGTCCGTGATTAGAACAAGCATTGGGACAACCTTCCATCGTACAGTGTTTACCATTCCAGCCAGTGACACAAAGACACGTACCGTTTTTGCATTGACCGTGTTCGTCACAACGCGCATCACAACGTTTCGCATCACATCGTTCTCCTGTCCATCCTGTATCGCATGCACACCCATCTCCGACACAACGTCCGTGTGAACCACAATCAAGATCACAAAGTTCTGAAAATGTCAATGTATTATTTCTTATAGAGAAATTTATATATTTTAAATTTTTTGTATAACTGTATTTGTTATTAGACGTTTGTGATTTGTATTTTTTTAATTGTATTTATGATTAGTTTGTAGTACAGTTTTTTTGGTAGATTAAAAATTATTATATTTAAAAAACCTCACCTCGAGAGCAATCATCACCTGACCATCTTGGTTCACATCGACAAGTTTGAGTATCAAGATCAAATGTTCCATGACCAGAACAATCAGGTAAGCATTGTAAAGCATCTTTATCTGTTTGACCACAATCACTTCCTTTCCATCCTTTTTTACATATGCATGTACCTTCGATGCAAAATCCATGTCCATTACAATTTGGATGTGGACAATCAACTACAAAGAATTCAGTTATTTATTCTATTATTTGCTTTTCATTTTAAAATTATTTTATAATAAAAAATAAACAAACTTACTTTCTTCGCAAAATTTCCCTTTATACCCACGTGAACATGCACATTTTCCATTGTCACAGCGTCCATGACCGTTGCAATCCGGTACTTCACATTCATCGTGTCGTAAACTGCATTCTTTCCCTTTCCATCCTGGATTGCACTGACATTCACCGTTTACATATTCACCTCGTCGTCCACATAATACGGGGCATACACCTAATTAAAAATATAAACATATAAAATAAATATAAACTTCAATAAGTGTATAGATAATTACTTTCACTACAATCATCGCCTCCAAATCCTGGGTCACACTGACAATGACCCATCAAACATTCTCCCTTTCCACCACATCCATTTGGACAATCTCGAGTCATATCATCAGCAACAGCTGCAATGAATGAAACTTCCTGTGGGTCACCATCATCGTTATATAACGAAAGAAACCAATGTCCTTGTTCCATGTAATGAGTTGCTTCTTTTTTCATAGATGCCTGTAAAATTTACATGCAAATTTAAGTTTATAAGTAATAAAATAAAGAAAAAAAGTCACCATTTCACATTCAACTTACATGCGATGCTCTTGTTGTCCGTGCCTTAAATCCACTCAATACCTCAAGAATATCATACTGAGTGTGTGTTGGCAGTGCATTTCGGCGAGCGTATGCTCCGATACTTGCACCACGTGGAATTCCATAATCAAACCTAACATACGCCGCTTCTGACTGATAAAATTGCATATTCCAATAACCATAGGGTGGTATTTCTTTAGAGAGACGACGTCCAAGTGAGATCTGTGAGAACGTTGTGCCATCTGGTGGGAATGATCTAGCCGGAAATAACTTGTTGCCTGTTGTATAGAATACATAGTAATGGTACTTTTAATAATATAATTATGTTATGGTTAAGGATGCCGAAAGGACTAATTATTTATTGCCATATTTTAGATGGTTGATGTTTCTTTTATAGTAAATATATACATATATATATATATATATATATCTGTGTGTGTACGTGTGTGTACTATATACTTAAATTTAATTTCATAATTTATTCTACATTCATACATTATACAGTAATAAGTAGTTACTGAATCTTTTAAATTATAATGTAATATGTAAGTGATTTATTATTAGAATATGTATAATAGAAATGTAAAATAGCGAAAAGAAATGACAGTTTTTTTTTATTTCAAATATTAAACTGATATAGATTTTCTTATATTTTACTCTCCAATTATATCAACTATAAAATATTTCGTTACTTACATCAGACTAATTTTACAAATTATTCTTTATTTCAGTAAAGTGTAAAGAATGAAACGCATTAAGAATATATTTTTTTTGTTGCTGATGATTTTACATTTGGAAGAAAATTGGTGCAAGTAATAAATAAAAAAAAACAAGCAAGCAGATAAAGCTAAGAAAATGTTATTGTGCTTATACTTCATAAATTTTAAATTTGTATTTTCCATGTAACTAGGATTATTTTGTTATGTAAGTAATTGGTAAATATTTAAGCTGCAACATGAAAAATGATTATATTTGATATTGCTTATAATATTATATAAGTACATATAATTATTTACTTTTGATAAATTAAAAAAATAAAATAAATTTTCTACCAATATTTTTATATTCGATTTTTGGTAACTATTAAAATAAGCTGTTCTTTGATAAAAAAAATAGTCATTTTTTAGTCAGGGCGAGGGGAATAAGGCCACATCAGATTATCTAAGGTCCTATCAGGTTGTGAAAAATTATGTTAAATCAAGATTACGTATTGTTTCGCTCTGAATGAAATTATCAGATTATACATCATCATACAATATTGTACTTTAAAAACGTAAATACACAAATATGTATCTCAAAAATTGTGCTTCATTCAATACTTATTTAACAATTATTGTACAGGTTCAAAAACTAAACACCTTCATTCGAAACATGAAATGTGTGTACGGACATACCTCGACTTATGTGGATCGTTGCACAGAATATACGTCTGTCAAAACATACGTATGCCAGATTATACTCTACACTACTGTTATATGTACTTAATAATAAAGTAATTTTTTAAGAGTAAATATTAAGTACAGGCACATACACAAAAATAACCCTGTACATTTGTGTAATACCAAACACTTTAACTGCTGTATACAGTACTGTATATTGCTGTATAAAATAATAATAAAAATTTTGAAAATCATGTAAAACTTTTATTTTCGGAGAATTACCGTTATGGAAATTGTACATCTGTATGTCATTAATTTCAATAGGTATTGTAGACGCAAACCTCATTGAAGAATTTCAAACAAACTTCAGGTTACATATGCAATTGTAGCACAGAAAATACTAGTTCACAGTACGTAACTCATTTTTATTGTTTACCACATATTTGAAACATCGTGAGTGGCTTCATTTTGACGAATCTACCACACTTTTCCTCTGCGAAAATTCTCGGTAACGCTGTGTTTTCAAATGTGTGATTTCGAAACATGTCAATTATATAATGTTTCATAATGCAATGACCACATACTTTTTTTTTGCAGTGAAATTGAAAGATAATTTGATAAAAAATACGAAACAAAACTTGACCTGCAGAAACAATCCAAAATCGATAAGTCTACCGCCTGCTACATGTCGAAATAACGAGGTTGTGTTTTGTGATTATCATGGGTTTAATTTTTACAAGATTGTTTAATAAATAAATGTCATTTTTACGATGACCAGTATGGTGATTACCACGTGTCGGCCTAAAATCACACGTGATAGATGAGTACATTTTATCACCGAATATTGCCGTGTCCGACAAAAATATTGCGCCGTATTGCCAGTCCGATAAAAAAAACACGTTTGAAAACGCACCGTTACCGAGAATTTTCTCAGAGGAAAAGTGTGGTAGACTCGTCAAAATGAAGCCACTCATGAAGTTGCAAATATGTAGTAAACAAAAAAAAAATAAGAGGTCACGTACTGTGGACTATAAATGAAAGCACAAATAACAATTTGATGTACATACATGAAGCCGATTTTACTTTGATGCACCAGTTCCCCTTAAAGTAAAATCGGCTTCATGTACAGAAAATTTATATTGGTTGATTAAATGTTTATGATAAATAAATGTTCATTAAATGTTCATGATGAATTTTAAACCAAAATTTAATGTACGCAAGTGAGAGTTTGTCTAATAAGTGGAGTGTTTGAATTCTACACACATTTGAACATTTGCTAAATATGGTTAAATATTAATTATGGATTTTTAAAAGTGAAATTTATTAAAAACAGCATAATTTAGAAGTTACTTATAAAAAAATATCAGTCTCCTAAATATTTTGAAGTATCATAACAGAATTTATTTAGTTTATGTTTATGTTTTAATAATAGCGTTTATTTTTTGTTTGAATGTTTCCCCTAATTTGTAATATAAAATTCATATATATATATATATATATATATATAATAAAATATAATATATATATATATATATATTTATGTTTATAAAATACAAGGAAAAAACATCTAAAATAAAAATGTGATTTGTGAAATAAAAAATAACGAAATAAAATTTTGAAAATGAAATTGGATATATTTTAAAGTATTAGGAGCATATGAGTTATAGATGGTGTCTGATTATTATTTTTTTAATTTAAAATTTAAAAAATAAACTATTGTAACTATATAATTTCTACTTAGATAAAAATACCTCCAGATAATTTACACACTCTCCCACACACACTAACATACTTTCTCATATATTTATACACAGGCACACATAAAAAGCATGATAGTATCTTAAGATATGGGTAGGACAGAAATTATGGAAGGCATGATCTGATATTTTTTATAAATTAAATTATTGATGTCACTATATAGGTTTATACAAAGATAAAAAAATACACATACAACTCAGTCACCAAACCTCACCTCACTCTGTTTCAGAATTCAAACATGCTCAGCAGACATATATATTAATATGCATATGTACATGCATATATATATATATATATATATATATATATATATATATATCTGTGTGTATTTATATACATATATATGCATATGTACATATATATATATATATATATATATATATATATATATATGTATACATGCATATGCATAGATGTATGCATGCATACACATACACACACAGACATCCACATATACATACAAATATATATATATATATATTATTGGCATCAATATATATAATAATCAATATATATTATTGGCATCAATAAATATATATATATATATTATTGGCAAATATATATATATATTGGCATCCAGGGAATAAACAAGTTTTAAAAATAGATTTAGTACTCTGAATCATATTCAAGTAGTGAGAGAAGTAATAAGCTGACCAAATGAATATCAAACACCAATTGGTGTTGAATTTATGAATTATGAAAAAACATTCAACTGTATCACAACATTATCTTGATATCTGAATTAAAAAATCCAGGTATTGAAGACACTTATATTGAACTTCTAACTAATATCTATAAAAATGCAATCACTTCACTTAAGTTATACGAAGAAACAAGAAAAATCAAAAAAATGGGAAAGGTGTAAGACAGAGAAATATATTTTTTTCAAAATTGCTGATAGCAGCCTCCGAAACAGTGCTTAAATCGTTAACTGGGAAGATGAAGGAGTAAATAGAGAAGGCAAAATGCTAGTCATCTCTGCTTTGTTGATGATAAAATTATTTTCACAAATACTCCAGAACAATAATAAAAGAAAATTGAATATTTAGAGAATGCCAGTCAAAAGATAGGACTTAACAATAATCACATCAAAACAAAAATTGTGTTTCATGCGTTTGTTTTTACAAAGAAAATAGAAATAAAAGGAACAGAAATCAAAGATTTCACAAATTATGTTTATTTGGGTCAACTTATACATTCTTATCAAGAACGGATCATTTATTAAGAAAGTTGAGAGCAGAATAATAATTGAATGGAGTTCCTTTGCTTCAATATTTAAATTCAATATCGCACTCTGAAGAGAAAAATATCCGAGAAGTGTATTCTATGTGTATTCATCTATAAAAGTGAAACATGGGTTCTTAATACCAGAACAATGCAATTACTTAAGACAGTGCAGAGTAATATGAATATATATATATATATATATATATATATATATATATATATATATATATATATATATATATGTTTATATATATATTAGGAATAACATGAATAGAGAGAAGAATAAGACGGATATAAATATAAACTGATGTTACAGACATTACAAGAAGACTGAAGAGTTTAAAATGAAAATGGACGGAACATATTTTAAAAAGAGATGACAATCAATAGACAAGAGAAAATATTGATTTGGAATCAAGAAATTTAAACATCTAAAAAAGGACTAACGAATAGATAAGATAAGGACAACAAATTCTGTTGAAAATTTATAGAAAAGAGAGGCATTGAATCGTTTGAACTGAAATGTTTTGGAACAGACCTTCCTCCAAGAGTGGATCAAAAGAGGCTGCTGCTGATGATGATAATGATATACATACATAGAAGATTCTCAGTTTATACGAAATTATTACTTTTTAATGATAAATGATATTTATAGTAAAATATTATTGATCTAACTTCACAATTATTCCTCTACAAAAACTATTGCATCATAACAGTTTTTTTTTGGTAAGTTTGTTGTGTTGTGTGTATATATATATATATATATATATATATATATATATATATATGTATAATACAAAAAATCATGGAAGAGGCCTTTATCCAGCAGTGGATTAACAGGGGCTGAAAATGATGATGATGATGATATATGTATAATACATATTTATATATACAATATATAAACAAAAACTCATAGATCTCTATCCCTAATTTACAGATAGTATATTTTAATGATAAATTTAATCTAAGTATTTAAATATTTTTAGTGAGATTTTTTGCTGATTGCATTTTTGAAATAATTTTCAAACTTTTTTTTATTTTATGTGAAAAATATCTTTATAATCAAATACATACGAATAAATTAAATATTAGTCACAAACAGTAGTCTGAGTCTGAGGCACTTTTATAAATTAAACAGAAATTTTAGGATGAATAGTTAGACACAGTTTGTCAGGTTTTTGGCAATTTATCTATATTCTAATTAATCATCAGTATATGCAGAACAGTGCCGAGTATGAAATAATATTGTAATAGTACGTTGAATAAAAATGTGTATAGTCTGATTAATTAGATGCATTA
The DNA here is from genome assembly GCA_034766995.1 of Acanthacorydalis orientalis. Lineage (NCBI taxonomy): Eukaryota > Metazoa > Arthropoda > Insecta > Megaloptera > Corydalidae > Acanthacorydalis > Acanthacorydalis orientalis. The sequence goes on from CM068313.1 coordinate 56,383,510, forward strand.
TTTACAGATCAATTTGGTAAGAAAACTTATCAGTTTTCTAAAAATATGTAATATATATATATATAGACTTAATAGGAAAATATTTTTTATATATATTTTTTTTATTATCATTTCTGAAATGAACTCAAATGCTGAAATGACATTTAACTTGGATTTTGACAAAAATAATATGTGTAAATTTATAAATACCATTGCAGGAAAGCATATACCTTTCATAAATGATGATAAATTTATTTTCAAAATTCGAGAAACTATTTTAAAAACATCGAGAAATTTAAAAAATTACTCTGATTATAAAATAAATATTCATCGTACAATGCGAAAAATATTGCAGGAAAACAAAAAAGTGTTTAGTTTTTTATCAAAAATATTTTTAAACGTTTCATTTTGATAATTAACTTCATGACAAAATCAATAATTAGAGATTTAGCCAATGATACGCATTTTTATATTTCTTACAAAGACAGTAACTAGTTTCAATATGTCTGATTTAAGTTTGATCATTCAGTTTTATAATAATTTAAAGTTTTAAATATTACTTTTCACAAAGACTTGCATAAATCAATTGTTAGATATGTGAAGTAGTCCTAGTTTTCTGCAGATTAAGTGAAAATAATTTATATATAAGCAATTATGACCATGACTATCAATAGCGTGATTTGTAGGCGTGTGGGGTTTTATTAGTTCAGCTGCATTATGAATATTTAACCATTAACGGCAAAGTTTGTGTAATGTTAATGTTAACTACATTTACTCTAGCTGTATTTAGGCTCTCCATTTTTGTCTTATTGTTACTTATCATTTTTTCCTCATTATTAAATTTGATAGATACATAAATATATATTTATGAAATTATTATATTATATTTATAAAATTATTTAAATTCAATAATTTTTGATCAACGATAAGACTGTATATTTAAAAATATATTTGGTGTTAATCGCTTTACCACTTTTAATTTTTTTTTATATTCATTATTTAGATTAGTTTCTAAGCATTAATTTTGCATTTTATGTCGAATTTTATGTCGTTATATCAAAAACAAGCACATAAGGACAACCCGTTCATAAGATTTAACACGTTCGGTCTACTTTTTATTTATTTGAAAAATAAAATAATAATTATAAAATAAGAATTACAGACGGGTATAAAAAATGAATGTATGGCATTATTGGACAATTTTCGAGTAGCACATTTTAAAATTATGAAACAAAATCCGAATATGGTTTAATGTGACAAAGAAACATTTTCAACACTAGCTTTATTGCTTAAAACGTTATGCACAACTATCTCATTTAAAAATATATTGGATGCTTTTTAACTTAATTTTTTTAGTTCAATGCATAAACGTGTCATTTTATAATTTAACATAATTTTTCGTCAAATATAAATATTATTATATATAGTACGTATAAATATTATTATATGTAATATAAATATTATTATATATATTATATAGTACGTTTATCAATTTATCCCTTCAATTACTATCTGAATACTAAATACAGAACGATTATAAATAAATGCAAGTATTTAGAATAAATATTGGTAAACATTATATATATATATATATATATATATATATATACTTAAAAATTCATAATATGCTTTTCAATGTGAGTTCCTTTAAGAAAAAACTTATTGAACGAAGAAAAATATTAGGTAACCACGAGAGTTCTGTCGCTGTTAGAACGTACAATAATTCCAAGAATTGTTTTTCCGTAATATTAGCATGTGTTTTAAATGAATCTTGAATTGTTCATTTTAATTTAAAAAATAATCTAACCTTCAAAAATGTCTGTGAAAATTAGTGTAGTACATGCGTGTTTGCTTTATGAATTTAAGCTTGGGACTAACGCTACAGAAATTGCAAAAAAAATTGTACTGCGTTTGGGGAGAATACAGTTACATCAAGAACGGCCCAGAGATGGTTTAACATTTTTTCTACCGGAGATGAATCAATTAAAGACTAGATCAGGTCAGGCAGACCATCAAATTTAAATATCGATGAATCGGAGAAAATGATTGAAACAAATTCCAGTTTAACGTGTAAACAGCTTGCGGAATTGTTCAAAGTAAGTGACGAAACAATACGGAAGCATTTACAGAAAATAGGTGGAAATTAAGTAAATGGCTACTACACGAATTAACTCTCAATAACAAATTACAGTGCCTTACAATCTGTACATTTCTTATTTCACGAATACAATCAGAGAACTTTTTGGCTCAAATTTTGACCACTGATGAAAAATGGATTATGTATTTCAACCACAAACGTACTCACTACTGGTTTTCATTAGGAGATCCTATCCCACAAAATCCTAAATGAAAGTTAACACCACGAAAACTTCTTTTCTGTATTTGGCGGATTTTAAAAGAAATTATTCACCATGAATATCTACGAGTGAGTCAAACCCTAATGGAAAACATTTATAGTGAACAACTCCAACGAGTACACGATGCATTAAAACAAAAACAGCCAGCACTTGTAAATCGTAAAAAAGTATTATTTCTGCAAGATAACGCACGACCACACGTTTCTGTAGAGACCAGAACGAAAATTATGAATTTAGGGTGGGAGATCCTCCCCCATCTCCCGTATTCCCCAGACATATCTCCATCAGATTATCATCTATTTTTATCTTTGGACAAACGTATGTGTGGTAAACAGTTTAATAATGATGAAGAATTGAAAATGGAGGTGTCTAGATTTTTTGAAAATAAAAATAATCAGCTTTATAAAAATCGAATTTATAAATTATCTTCTTGCTGGGAAAACGTTGTTCAATGCGAAGGTGGATATAATTATGAATGAAGTTATTTTATGTAAAAATACACAAGTGTTTTTTTATCGTTTCAAAAACAACTGAACTTTCTTGGTTACCTGATATAAAAACGATCGTTTCTGAAAAAAATGTAGGAATTTGTAGAATTTGCACTTTGAAAGTAAAACATGATAAAGGAAAGTACTTTCGGCGTCCTTATAATAAATTTAGAAAAAGTATATTTGTACTGTTGTATTGTTACGGTTGAAAACGATACTAAATCATGCAAAACGATCGTTAGTTTACAAAATAGACTCATGCATGTCGACGAGCGTGCATTATATGTGCATGCATACAAGTGTGTAAGTGCAGAGAAAAATTGCACATTCGGGGAATGTTTCACATTCTTGGCAAGATTTTCGCTTGATGTGTTCGTTAGTTTTTCGAAAGAAGCCTTGTTGATAGCGGTGAAACATCTCACCTTCATGATTGAAATCAGAAGACAAATGTGTGCAGATCATTTCGTCTAGCTTACTCGATTGTGTGGATATCTGTTCTGGTTTTATTTCATTTCCATTATTAAGGTCGGTCGAAACAGCCTCTGTTTGTATATCTTTTTCGGATTTTCCTTCGATTGGAACGTGGTTATTACTAGTCATGGATGTAACGTCTCTATCAGTATCCGTAACATCTTTCTGATCGTAATCGTAATTATCGTCTAAGCAAGGACAAGAGCATTCGCATTCACCGCCACCTTGTTTCGGAGGATCGACGACGGTTTTATCTTGTTCTCGAATGGCTTGTTGTGTTTTTAACTCGACGGTCTTTTTATCGTTTTCCAGTGAAAGTGTAAGAACGTACACCGGTCGAGAACTATGCTCTGTATTGGGATCGTCGTCAACTTCTGATAGTTTCAAATCGAGTACAAGATGTTTTGATTTATCTGACAATCGAACGATACGTTTTTCGATATTGTCGGTAGAAACGAACTCGCTTTCAGAACTTTCGTCGCCTTTCGGCTGAGAATTTATTATATCCGGTGTTGAATTTTCCGGCGTCGTTGTATTATTCAGCGGTCGATTTGTACTCGTTTCACTATCGTGCAACGTGGCGAATTCTTTGTTTTCTTCGTCGTCGCGCTTTAAAGGTCTCTCGTCTGAGTGTGAATCACCGAGGCCGATTATTTCGACTTCATCAGAACCGTACGCAAAAATCGGATAGTCTTGCTGAAATGCTTCGGGACCGTCAGCGTGCGCTGTTAATATAACGTTTGAATCTACCTTCGTCGTAGATCGTTCGGTATTTTTATCGTTTTGTTTAACGAACGTTCGATCGTTTTCAGTGTTGTTGCTTTTATCAACATCCTCGTATATCGTCATCGGGTCGGTTTTAGATATTGTTTCGCACGAATCGCACGGGATTTCTGTTGTAGTGAGGCCCGCTTCTATTACCGTCTCATCGATTATTATATCGGTCGAATGTATAATTTCGGTCGTTATGAGTGAATTGGAATCTGTACTGTCGTTAAACGTTATATTGATATCGGACGTTTCCGTCTCTTCGGAAATATTGTTCAGTTCGTACACTCCGTCGGTGATGTCCGATTCCGTCGGTGGAGGTTCTTCGGTGTTCGTATCGACGTTGTCGCTCGAGGCTCGTTTCACGTCAGTCATATTAAGATTTTCTTCGCATTTCGCACGACAATCACTAATACTACTGTTAACATGCACACGAGGTGTGGTTACAGATGCAAATACAGTGGGTTCATCATGCAATGTCACAACAACGGCTACGGGATCCGACGTCGGGCGATCGCTACTCGGCATCGTGTCCTCCTCCATTTGAAGTCTCGGAAGAGGAACGGCGATGTGTCTGCGTTCGCGAGGTGAGCGACCGCCCGCGGTCGTCTTCACGACACGCACTACTTCATTTTTACCTCCGCTCGAACTACCGCCGACGCTGCCGGTTCCGGCGCCGGCGCCGCTCACGGAACCACCCGCGTTAGACGAACCCGCCATAGTACCGATTTCCGTCGATTGCGGTCGAGACTTGTTCGACGACGAATGGTTCGTCTCGGATGTTGTTTTCACCGCGGATAACGGCGCTTCGTTGTTCTCGCCGACTAGCACCGTGCATGCTTTCGTGTTCTGGTATGACCAATTGAGCAGATTCGAGGCTGCGAACATCGATGTTAAAGAATAATAACAGATCATGTTATTTATCAATTACGCGAAGTAGTGAAAAATACCTGACATGTAAGACAATGCTGCGGTCAGAACGACTGATAAAATAATGAACACGATCGCGGTGCATTTCCAAGTACATTTTCCAGCGATACCTTTTCTAAAATGGAAGCGAGATGCGGGTGGAAAGTGACTTGAGTTAGGGCGTCGCAAATTGTTACGGACCGGTAGTACAGGCACAGGAGTGCCAAATGGCAAGTTGCATCGGTCGGAACTTTTACGATCTTTTGATGGGCTACTGCATGATGAGTTTGACTTATAATCCATATTTGAATTCTTCGGCATGTCTGAACAAAAAAAAATTATATATATATATATATATATATATATACATATTATTGCATATTTATAGGAAAAAAACATCAGATCTCGACTATAATGAATAATATACTCACTCAGTGTCCCCGTTGGAATGTACACATTACCAGATGGTGTACGCACCAAACATGATGGTTCAAAATCACCAGATGAATCCTGACCAGGATTGTTAGCACCACTAATTCTTCCGTTCGATCTGTTCATTGTTGGGTTTCTTGGTGGGACGTCAGGTGGTCGTGGTACTCCATCTAGGAGACAGCCTGAAATTAAAGAAAATTGATAAAATATTACAATATGTTTATTTATATTCTATAATAATGCATTATTAAAATTGAAATGTATCAAATGTTTTATTTGTGTTTTGTGAATGTCGAATATTGTTATATTAATGAATAAAATTTAATCATATGTATATGTATATATATATATATACTTATATTTATATATATATATATATATATATATATATATATATATATATATATCTACTAGTATATTATTTTTTTTTAAAAAAATGCTGCTTTCGTATACAAACATTTTAAATCTTTGACACATCATACTAACTTCCTAATTTCTTTCTTTGTTTGCCAAATAATTACTACTATAAAGTAGGTTATCAATTTAATGAAATGACGTAAGTGAAAAAGTAAATGGTCACATTAACTATTATAAAAAATTGATATTATTGGGACAGGTAAACTGAGTTATTAGTAAGATATTGTAGCGATTAAATAAAAATATGTGAGTATTGGAAAATGTTGAAAATCAATATTATATATATCATCATCATCATCATCATCTTCAGCCCCTGTTAATCCACTGCTGGATAAAGGCCTCTTCCATGATTTTCCATTTTGTTCGATTCAGTGCCTCTCTTTTCCACAGTTTTCCAAGAAAGTTTTTAATATCCTTATCTCATCTGTTCATTGGTCTCTTTCTCGGTCTTTTCATATTCCTTGGTTCCCAATCAATAATTATATATATATATATATATATATATATATATATATATATATATATAAATATATACTAGACATTATTTTTTAATGTATGAGCTATAGTAAACGTCTTGTCATAAAATTGTAAAATTAATATAATATTGAAAATCAGTTTTTAAAAATTATAAGTCTAAAGTACAAATATTGTCAGTGATCATATGCAGTATTGAATTTTAGTTGAATGATTTTTTTCTGTATGACAGCAAAATAACTCTTAAACAAATTACGAGTATCATCAATATTTTGTTAAACACGCATTAATACCGGCCAGTATATATTTTAGATTGATATAAGTTTATTTTTAATTCAAATATACGTTGATCTGTATTAATTTTGAATAAAGGAGGTTTATGAAGATGTAATTTAAAAAATACAAATCTATACTATATTATAGATAAGAAATATTTCTCTCTTCTCTTTCTCTCTCCCTCTCTCTCTCTACATATATATATATATATATATATATATTATATATATACATATTATATATATATATATATATATATATAAACTGTTTTTTGGATTATTTAACAGAGTAGATTTATTCTAGTTACAACATAAAATAAATACTCTATCTTCCTACTGCCAAAGGGTCGGTCGGTGTTGAAGTGAATACCAAAAAATCCAAGACAATGATCTTCAAAAAAGGAGGGTGCCCTAAACGGGAAAAAAGAATAAAATATAAATACGAGCATATAGAAATAGTGTAACAATTTGTGTATTTAGGTGTCCCCTTCCCATCTTCTGGCCTATTCAACAATGCAGTAAATCATTTTCAAACGAAGGCTAAAATGGCAATGGGAGCTATTTGGAAAACAATGATAGCAACAATACTTAACAATTGGGAATCACGGTTAACGCTCTTCAAATCGTTAATATGTACTGTATTACTATACGGTGCAAGCATTTGTGGCCTACGTTCCTTCAACGAGATAGAAAAAATTAAACACTTTTTCAAAAAGCTATTAGTATTACCAAAGTGTACACCTGGATATATGATTAGACTCGAAACAGGCACGCCAAGACTTGAACAAGACGTATTTAAACGAGCACTGAAATATTGGGTCAAATTAGTAAAATTGGACAAACACCGTTTTCCTCATAAATGCTATTATAGATTATTAAAACTAAACAACTCTGCAAACAATCTACCTAAATACAATTGGTGTACCCAAATTCAGAATACGCTAGATAAATACGGATTCTTGCGACTATGGACCAACCAAAACTCTGCGGAAATAACGGGTTACATAGAAAAAATAGTGAATAATATATCTGAAGAGAGCATAAGAAACGATATCGAACGCGTAGATAATTTGACATATAGCAGTCTATAAAAAACGATAGAGAACCTTACTTTTCTAGACTGCGAGCCATACTTGAAATTTAACATACCACTAAAATACATCAGAACCATAGCTTAAAAAGACTTGCAGGACGCGAAATTTACTACAATAGCAGTAAAGGAATTACCCATAAAATATGTGAAACGGACAAGTGCCTAATGTGTAATTTAAATGTGAATGAAACAATCCAACACCTACTAAGTGCGTGTCCACAATATGAGCCATATGGGAACAGTTTCATACAAATTAACCAATTTCCAAACATAATGCTCATAAAGATCAAAAGTGAAGCAAAGAATATATTTTATTATATAACTTCAGCTTTGAAACTTCGGTCAATCTGTCTAAATACATAACCTATATACTTCATATTATTCTCTAATACTATTATACATTCCTGTACTATTTTATTATTCAACTATTATCTTAGAATTCAAACTAACCACCATTACTATTTAAATCGTAAAATTGTATTATAAAAATAAGCACATGTAAAATAACATCAACCACATTTGTAATAGGTCATTATGTAACTCGGATACAAATAAATATATTAATTCATATTTATTCTACTTCTAATTTAAACATATAAAAAAAAGATAACGAATGAACATGAACCTTCTATCGTTATGACAACTTTGGAATAATAAACTGTAGCCAATTATGAAATAACTGACAACATAACTTATTTCCCCGCAAATCGATATATATATATATATATATATATATATATATATATATACATATATATATATATAAACTTTTTTTGGATTGTTTAACAGACTATATTTATTTCTAGTTCTAATTTAAACAAATAAGAAAAAGTAACGTATGAAAATTAATATATATATATATATATATATATATATATATATCTATATATATATATATATATATATATATATATATATATCGATTTGCGGAGAAATAAGGTTTGTTGTCAGTTATTAAATAATTGGCTACAGTTTATTATTCCAAAGTTGTCATAACGATAGAAGGTTCATGTTCATTCGTTAACTTCTTATATGTTTAAAGTAGAACTAGAATAAATATACTCTGTTAAATAATCCAAAAAAAAAAATATATATATATATATATATCGATGTGCGGAAAAGTTAGGTTTATTGTCAGAACTTAAATAATTGGCTGCAGTTTATCATTCTAAACTTATCATAAGAATAGAAGATTAATGTTCATAAGTTTATATATATATATATATATATATATATATATATATATATATATATATATAAAGTTTTTTGGATTATTTAGCAGAGTATATTTATTTCTAGTTCTAATTTAAACAAATAAAAAGTTAGGAAAATTAATCTTCTACCTTTATGATAAGTTTAGAACAATAAACTGTAGCCAATTATTTAATAACTAACAATAAAACTTACTTCTCCGCAGATCGATATATATATATATATATATATATATATATATATATATATATATATATATATATATATTGGATTATTTAAAAGAGTATATTTATTCTTGTTCTAATTTAAACGTATAAGAAGTTAACGAATGAACTTGAATCTTCTATCCTTATGATAACTTTAGAATAACAAACTGTAGCCAATTATTTAATAAATGACAACAAACCTTATTTCTCAGCACATACACACAAACACACACACACACACACACATATATATATATATATATATATATATATATATATATATATATATATATATATGATTTTGTATACTTATGTCTGTGAATCTAAACATTTTTGTGTTCTAAAACCACAATTCCCATATAGCTGAAAAATATATTATAATCAAACATCCACAATTTTTTACCGCCCATTACGACAATATCATCATTCACATCTATTACTTATTACTGAGTTTAAGAACATCGTTCTACCGCGTCACAGCAGTAAGAGAGATGAAACGAATGAAAGTGCAAATATAGTTTATACGATATCTAAATTACCTTTCAAAGAAAAGTATAATTTATGGCTTGTTCTTCCGCAGAACTTATCCGGCGCAGAGATAGGACTGCATGGAACAAAGAGCAGCTATGCAAGGATGTTTGTAGTCATTGAACGGATAGAAACATTGCGTTCAGTATCAACTAATTGAAATTAAATATAGATATTTATCGTTCGTATTCTATACGTATATTACATCGAAAATTTATATTACAATGTATGCATTGGGAGGGTTATTGATTCTAAATTGTATTGAGTATAACGCGGAATGAATATTATGAAATCAGATAGGAGATTTATTTGAAATTAAGTCGGTGTTGTATAATGATATTAACAAAAATAATTTAAAACTGACATTTATTTAATTGATTAATGTCTATATTGAGAAATAATTGTTTTAACTAATATATTTCATAGAACTACACACAGTTGATCTTATAGTTAATATTATGGTAAAAATCTCGAACAAATAACACAACAAACACAATAAATATTTTTGGTTGATAAATTAAGTATGGTAAGATACATACAACAACTTAAAATGGTTTAGAAATTAGATGCATGCCTTTCATACAATGTTATGAACAAAATAACATTCCTCGTCATTTATGCATACATTTACTTTGATTGTAGTAACAGGATACGGTACAGAACACAAAAAAAATTAGTAATATTTACTAATCTTGGTTTCAACGTTTTCCAAATTTTTATTTGAAATTTCAAAGATAGATAAAAGTTTCAGTTTCGAAATGGATATAGTCGAACAAGTAAATATACAAGGGGACCATTCTTGAATTATTTATGAACTGGGAAAATACATATTTCACTCTAACTGATCATGTATTATATAATTAATTTTTGTTTGAAATTCTTATTTAAAACTCAATATACAGTTAACTTTTATACTTCGTATACAGTGTAAACGTTTAAATTCTTAAAACAGAGAAAAACCTTAACATATGTTACATGATTATTATTAATTCTTAGTTTTATAAATGCTTACCAACGTTTATATATATATATATATATATATATATATATATATATATATATATATATATATATATTAAATATAAAATAAAGCAGATATGACCTGATTAGAACTACAAATGGATTAATAACTGGGATATAGATATGAAAATTATTTAAGATTAGAAGATAATTAGTTATTTAAGAAAATAAAAATTTCAACAATACTGGACAAAATGATTGCATGACATTTCCAGATATCATTTATGATATTAAAATAAGGAAAAAAATTCATTTCCAAATACGAGTAAGGTTTCATATGGTGAAATTATTTTTAAATTGGTGTTTTACATTATTTAAATCTCAGATTCTTCCAATTTTCTTATTAAAATATATATTTTTTTTAACTTAGGATATATATTGTTGAAGAAGATGAATACATAAACTTTGAATACTTTCCTAAATAACAATCAATCAATCAGTGTAAATCGCAATGTTAAAAAATCAGTCATTAATCCAAAAATGATGTTCGAACAATCATATCGGAAACGATAATCACTACTATGAATTAGTTTATAAAATTTAGTCAAGAATATTTACACGACGTTATATTATTTATGTCAAGTATTTATTAAAAAGTACATAATTACACTCGGAATAAAATTAATTTTATGTTTACTTTATATGAAAAGATTGTATTCATTAGGTTATTTTACTGATAGGTTATTTAAAAATTAAGAAATATACATATTTTTTAAATGGTTGCCATATGGTTAAATTTATTTCTTCTTTATGTGCAATAATTGTAAAATGTTGGGCATTTATTTTAAATTATTCTTAACACCTTTGTATTAATGTTTTCCAAACATTAGTATTTTAAAATATAAAATTTGAATAAGTATTTTAAATTTGTGCTGTTTACTATGAGCACACCCCGTTTCTTGATGGCAATATAAATACGTTAAGTCTCATTAACCGTTGATTGTTGTGTGAGAATGTTGTTTGAATTGAAAGAGATATAATAGTACAAGAATTAGTAGCGAAATCAATACATCTATCGAAATTCTTAATGATATGCATATAAAATGAGAGCCTGGTTATAGACTTATACGAAATCAGGCAGGTGGAAAAGATGTTATTCCCAGATTGTTGAAAAAAATAGTCATTTCCGGTATTTCTTTTAGTGGTGAAATCATGTATAATTATCACTTATGAAAAAGTTACCATTGAGTTAGATACTGATTAATAATACTTATAAGCAAAAGAGTGAAACCTTTTTACCTCCCCCTAACCCTTTTCAACTCTCTTGAAAGATGACTTTTTATGTAAAGATCGGTAGGTATCGAAATCACTATTGAAACAAGTACCAAATCAAAGATTACAATTTAACTTCAAAGTATAAAATCTAGCGAGATACGAATTTTTTCAAAAGCTGTATGCAAACAATGAGAAATTTCTGAAAAATATAATTAAAGGTTTCGATTTCAATAAGATTCCACCTTGCTTGAGTTCTTTAGAAAAAAAATTGCGCATAGTCTATGTTGCTTCGATGTGCCATAATGTGACAAATGCTACCCAGAGTGTGGATGGGTTTTGAATGAGAAGCTACTATATTCAAAAAGACCAGAAAACTAGAATTTTCTAGTCTTCTTGAAGGTGCTCTTCGACCTGCACCTTAGATCCTCTCAAAGTAAAATGAAAGTAAAATCTCAAAGTAAAATAGTCTCTCTTCAATAGTCGCTTAATTGAAAGAAACAATTATGAGAACGATATTTATTTAAAAAAAGCACAACAAATCATGTGCTATTTAATTTTACTGTAGATTTTACTTGAAACACCAATAAACTGTTGAAAAATGCAAATAAGAAGATTTTGATTTAATAT